>UZAN01048241.1:9232-24542 GCA_900618425.1 Echinostoma caproni | reverse complement strand
CCTCATGCACCCAATGAGACAAGCGGAACGTGGACGGGACAGCACCTTATTGGCTGTGGGATGCCCAGATTGGGCCGGCGGTAGCTGTCCAATGAAGTGCGAAGGCTTCTCCCACCGTCGAGAGGGATACCCGGCTCTTACGTCCATCTGGCGGGGTTTTTTTGACCGGTACACGGCCCTCACCATGTTTATTTGCTGGAGTGGTCTCCACAGGGCGGGTGTGAATAGAAGGAAGGAAGCTAGGAGGTGCCCAAGCGACTGGCCTTGTGATAGTGAGCTTCATCTAGCCTCTACCCGTTGAGTTTCCAGACATGATTATATCTACGGCTGTGAAAAGCCATCCTGTTTAGCTCGCAAGACCATTGAGGCACGCAAGCCATCACATCACGTCAAGATGTAGTCTCGTCGAGATGGAACAACCTGTGTACACAGACTATTTCCAATCAACGTTTACAGTTACTCCAGGACTACGGCTGTACATGTCTAGTGATTGAATATTGTTATAGTACACAGTTCATAGTGTAATCGGTACCATGATGGCATGTGAAAATGCAGTAAAGCTGATCGTTATCAGGTTCACAATGAGAACGGAGGACATCACAGAAACTGAGTTCGTCAATGAGTGAGCTTATTTATGAGGCAGAAATAAAATGAATCAATATAACTAATTAGAAAGTTATACAGTCTAACTGAACTTCTAAAACTTTTTACGCAGGGTTGTGATAGTGAATACAACTAAAAGAACGCTGCTGTTGTTGTTGTTGGTTTGCTACCTTATCCTACAATGTCTGCAATCAACCAGTTGGACCACAGCTTGAACGACGAAAGATAAATACTCTGTTTGATCTCAGCTTTAAATTCTTCATTGTATACGTCATTCATGAACTTCCACGTGGCATCCTCCATCCGGGAGTGACAAGTTCACAAAATGACGAGGTGTGATAGAGGACGGCTAGACACGCGCGATAAGTGTCAAACACAAAAAAGTTACCATTTCAATCACACATCCTTCAGTGTCTCCAAACAGTCGGTTACAGGGTCTATTGGAATCCAACCAGGAAGACGGAAGAAATCTACTGTGCTTTTGTTTCTATCGAACCACTCCCAAATACTTGTCGGTTTACCTCAGTGTTGATTACTCCCTCGCTCCATCTAACTTGGATCGAACCACCTAAATACTGACAGTCGAATACTACTCGACGATGAATGCCTTCCACACGTACAAAGCATAAAAAAATCAAACCTTCATGGTTGTGACAGTCGTCACCAGCTTGATTACACATAGAGGTTTAATGGTCTCTTTGTACGTTTGAACTCGTCAAAAGGGTACAAGATCCGACGAATAGACACCGGCCCACAATGGATTGCGGTTTTTACACACCACACAGCTGCTTGCAGGTCGGGCTTAGATTAGCCGAAAGCTCCGATTGTGAATTCCTAAGAAAATTCACCTGATTGTGTCTGGGCAACCTGGCAATATTCCGCCCACAAGCAAATCAAGAAACGTTTTTTAATAAATATAATTGTACTATGATTTGTTTGGCAAAGTCGTGTGTAAAAAAACGTAAGCTTGAAGATCTCAAAACCATAAAGCACAATTAACCAAACGGGAGAGCAGTTTACGCGATCTTTCAATCTCAGGGAAACATTGCGTTGGGGCCAGGTGTTTCAGTCCTGAGTAAGCCTCTTGAACCCGAGAATTACAGGCGGTTACGTGCGATATTCATCATGCAACTACATAAAAAGCAGAAGTAATACACCATAACTAATTCCTGACCATCATGAATTAGAGTTGGGTGGACAGCACCCAGTCTTGGAGCATTACGTTACACTTCGAAGATGTAAAGCGTATACCAAGCAGAGTAACATAACCTATTAGTCTGCGAAGTACGCTTTGCGCATTTTCCTTACATTTAATCAAAGAATAGGGAGAGAGAAGCCTGCCAGAATCAGCTGCTTTTCTTTTGTTCAGAGACTGAATACAACATCTTACTTCTAGTTCTGTAGGGGGCTTACATGTTACCATCAACGAAGCTTCAACTGGGAATGCCGGAATAAGCGCACCGACAACAGGTCAAATGAACTGTTTGCAAAAATACTCTGTTCAGCAGTCAAGCCACTGTTCCTTCTTGTGACGCCGTGCCCACATTTATCTTAAATGGTTTCATTGGCCGCTACCCGAAAATCTCCGGTGCTGCGTATCAAGTGAAAGAGTTTGATTATTCCCTGGTGCAGCGAGGACATTCATTTAGTTGGCTGTTTCGTTTCTTCAACTTTCAAAATATTTATTAGGACTTTTCCTGCAGGCACTACTTTTTCCCATGTTGATCCTAGCAGATTGGGATCTATCGATTTCGTCCCATCAGGACTACTGAATCCCGAGAGGTATACTGTCTTTGACGAACCTCAGGCTCTCATCCACAAACAGTGTACCACCGAATGCATTGCACGTCTAATTTGACCCGCTGTTGATCTAACACACCAAGCCACAGTGCCTCTAAATCATGCCCAAGCTGTCCCTGGGAACGGTTGCAAAGAATTGAGTTGCGCGAACGATGGTGCACTAACAGAGGCACCGGCTTCTGTCGATGATTGATGGCTACAAAATTAATGGGGTGGTATCAGAACTAGTGCGTGTTTAGATTCAACGTGGGTGGTCCAATAGGATCTGAGAATTTTGTGGTAAGCCATACCAACGGGAGTTTACAGCAGTGTGATCAATTTCGGTCAAATTGTTGAACTAGAGCATCGTGTATCCGTTTAGCGAGAGCTGTCAACAGTTGGTGCTAAATGAGAGCAATCGCTGATCTGGGCAGAACTTAAGTGTTCGGTTGATATTGTCTGTTCGCTGGGTGGATAGAGCGAAACGACCTTCTAGACACTCTTCAAACGCGCTAAGTTTTCCACCCAGCGCGTTAAAATCATTTGCCAGTGCAATTATATCAGAACTTCGGCTCAGTTGCATGGGTTTGATAAGTTTGTCGTAGAATTTGTTCTTTTTGTGGGTTGGGGCTGAAGTTGGTTGGTTCATACGCTGAAAGGATGTTGCTTCCTTTCCGAACACTGGTTGAGTCACGGAGCCTCGCTGCGAATCATCGACTGGATGTGTCCAAGGGAATAGGATTGTGAGAATTAGAAGGGCGTTCTTCTTATACTTCGATTTTGTGAAAATGTGATAAGAATATATGCATGCTCAATTATCCAGAGTCATTGATCGTCTTTAAACGCGATTATTGTAATTTTTTAATGTTTGTTTTTCACGGCATAGGGCAGAAAAAAGATTGAAATGAAAGGGCTTTTGATAAGGCTCTTTCTAAACACCAGCTGCGCAGCAAGTATTCGGAAAATTTTCTTTGTTTTCACAAACGCCAGGTATGGAGACATTGAACGATTTATCTAACAGGATAACTAGCAAGAACACTAATTACCGCAATGAGGAAATTTTATTTAACACGTATTTCGTCAATCCCTGTCATGTCCCACATCACATTTGAGTAGGAAATAGATAGAAAAATGCCTCATTGAATGTGCAGTCGTAAAAAGTGCAGTGTGTTTCAGAACTAAAAAGTATGACTAATTTCATTGCAAACAAATGCAACTCACCAGCCTGACCAGTGTCGACTGTCCGATGTCGCAAATCCTTTTCCATGTCCAACTCATTCGCATAGGATTCAAGAGCTTGAGACATGATGCGCAACAGCTGTTTGATGTCGGTATCGGTGAATCGTTTACAAATACAACCGAGCACTATTATGGCTCTGGGTTGCAAAGCAGGATTATGTTGGAATGCAAACCTGAAAGGATAGGAGTGTATAAGGACCATTAGGTTATCAACTGAAGTATCGAGCGGTTGAAGGAGGCAAGTGCATTTACCAGTGTTGCTATAGATAACCGACATCGAGACAATACAATTGAAGCATTTGTAAGCTCTAAAATTATTAGATTTGGATCAGTGTTATCCTAGGACTGCAAAAAACTAACCCCCGCATAGTAGAGACCCTCACAACAAAGATACGAAATCTAAGGTTTCATTCACACCCTAAGTCAATGCCTCGAGAGTTGCTTCAGGGAGCTGTTATATCCCCACACGTATTTTAACATATACGCGTGTTATTCTACTTGTTTCTTTGGATCAGCTACATACTTTCTGAGGTGAGGGGTTGGCTTCATTATTGTAGTAGGCTAGCTATCGCTGCTAACGTGTGTGGATCTTTGTAATGATTTGAAAAAAGGGAAATAGGCCCCATAACAGAAACTACCAACCTGTTTTTCAGCCAACGATAGAGTAAATGCTTCAACAATTCAGACAGGTGTGGTCCTGAGACACAAAATTAACGCGAGTAGCGCAAAAAGGCTCAGTACGTTTTAGAACCGACTTGTTTTCAGTGTTATATGACTGTAATAAGGGACTGAGTTAGATTCAAAAGTGAAGAATTCGATAACTGACTAAACAGGTGTTGCTTATGTTTCCTAGAGGGTACGCTTTGATGAACCAAGAGTACCAAAAGGATTTTTGGTTAGATGGTTGAAAAAGAACAAGCTATAATGTGTTGAACACAATTATCCCAACTATCGGACTCGGTCGTAGTAAGCGAGTTGCACTCCTGATCTGGAATTCCAGAGTTCCATCCAGATTGTAACTGGAAACTTTAAATAAAATATGAGTATTAATAATAGGAGTAATAATGTGTTTGTACCTGTTGCACTTCGATAATTTCACAGCTACCCCACTGGGAATACGTACCGTTTTGTCCTAAAAATCAGCAACTGAAAGCATGAAACATTCTCCATACACCCGAAAGACAGATCGCTAACCAAAAGACGGATACCAACAGCGGAGAATAGAAGTGGTTACTGGTTTAAAAAACTAAATGAACTGGCAGAGCCACAGAACAGAAATAAACATATAGTGGTTAGTACTAAAACAATCGTCAAAAAATAAAAACTCAAGAGTAAGTATAAAACATTTGTAAAAACCACAGCGAATGAAAGGCAATCAAGTTTGGTAATAAAAATGGAAAAAAGTACGCACGTGTGACTACTGTAGAGCTTTGGGAAACGTAGATCTTGGTAGAAATAAAATGAAACAGCAGGGTGAAATGAACACAAGCGAGATCAAGAATAAACGCAATTAAAAGAGGGTTAGCAAGAGGAACCTACTTTCTAGCCAAGTGAGTCCACTGATCTAACCAATGTGTAAATTCCGGCACTTCTTTGATGACCAAACTCATGATTTCCAACAGAGTATCCGTGAGGAACTCCAGCGAATTCAAACTTAAACGTTCGGGTTTGTCTAAACCTTCTGTGGTTACGGTCATTTGAGTCGGGGTGTTTGGTACAAGCCCTAAAGCGGGCGAGCACGCAGGATAGCCTGGTTGAAGAGAGGGACCGGTCTGACTAAGCATACCAGATGTGGAAGCTACGCCGGGCACTTCTACCGATGCAGTGCGGGCGTAAATATGAGCACTATGCACTGTGGAACTTTCCGCATTGTTCATGCGATAGTGACTCAAGCCACTGCGCAGGGATGGAGTACCGAGACCGGAGTACGAGCCGGCAGCAGAAATTGTACTGGTTGGCCCGAATGCACTGTGACGGACCACGTGATGAGGCGAGCCGAATGAGGTAGCAGACACGGGATCGTCCATGATTTGGTCACAAGCGTCCGACTCGATATGTTTGTTTGTCATGCCAGGTGAATCTTCATCTACCAAAACGATTGCTGGTGGTCCTACGGGGACTGGAGATGTTTTTTTACGTAGATCGGATCCACCGTAGTCCACCTGACCAGTGCTTAACAATGTACCTGTAGTCCTGTTAATTCCATCAGTTCCTGGACCCGAAAGACCAGAGCCACCACCAGTGCTGCTACTACAATTACTACTGATGCTTCCACTACTGCCCTGTGTAGCCAGGATGGATTGTGGACCACAGGCCATAGTTCCGGATGCACTGGTAACTGTGATATGACCCAAAGGGATGGCGACCGGAGGTGCAACTGTTCCACCCACAATTAATCCGGATCGTTCACCAGGTCGAAAATGGGGAAATGCACTGATTGGAGCACATTTGCAGTGTTGAATTCCGAATACTTCGTAAAACTCAGGTAGCGTAAACTCGGCCAACAGTTGACGTAATTGTTGCACAGTTTGTTCTGCGGACAGGATAAATAGCAGAGTACAGATGATTAGAATTCAACTTCATTCAAAACGTAACCAACCACATAGAATAGACAAATGGAGGAGACACATGGAGGATGAAGTGTGAATACAAATCAGCGAATCAGTCTCTTAACAGATGCGTCAAAGAAGACAGTTTAGGGCATATAAATGCGTATCAAATATCTCACACAGTTCGGTAATCGATTTGCTGTGTTTCTAAAAAAATGAAATTTGATACATCACTCAATGATGGTTTTCGTTCTAAAAGAAAAACAACAATCCAACTGGAAAAGAAAAGAGTAGAGGTCCTAGTTTAACTAATGTCCATGACCCAAGTTGCTAAATGATCAGATACCTAAGAAGAGCAGACATGAAACAGATCACCAAGATTCCACAAAATATGATAAGAAGTTTAAAGAAGTAGGCTCATCTTAGAACAAGCACACATGACCCTCAACCGGCTCGAAATCAATACATTCCAGGTATAGCAGAAGATGATTTATTGTAAAACTTATTATCGTAGAGAATTTAGAAGTTCAACTACTTGTCTTCGTGATTTAAGCAAAGCAATTTTTAATTTCAAATGTTATACTCACTAAAAAAGAATGTATTTGAAGAACTCAGTGAACGGCTATTCGCCGCACTACGTGACCTGCCCATGTCTCACAGGCCACGTTCCAGCTTCGGATGATGACGCCTCTGCCGCCCTACTCAGTGAAAACAAAGAGATTGAAAAAACCGAAATCCCCTTAACTACATTCTCTGATGGGTCAACAAACTGAGGATCGCGGATTACGGGTATGATACTGTTTGTAATTTATATTTTATATTTTTAATATAAATAAATGCTAAAAGACAGTACGCTAATTAAAGTGATATGATATAAGATGTGATATATATATATAAGTGATGAACTGAAAGAAAAACAAAACCATAGCGGAACTCGAACAGTGATGCAATTTGCTCCCTATTGAAACAGAATGTCGATAAAATAGATCACAGAACACTGAATCCAATGAGATAGTGAAGAGTGTAGATGAGTCGATTGGGGAGAATTTGGTTTGCCAAGGCTCAATGGTTTATCTAATGAGAGTCAAGGTGTTAATCATCGCTGAGAATTCATGAATCAGGAACTGAGCTCACTAAACGCTTTCAAGGGGGATCGAACTTGGAAACAGAGCTGTTAATCAACATGCTATTTAGGCTTCCTAAATCGGTTTCCTTCTTGCTAACAGCGAATGGTGTGAGGAGAATACGTCACAACGGTTGAATTAAATGGACTGAAGCGGCCACTGATTAAACACCTCTTCACAGGACGGGCGAAGTCAGGGTGGGATGCTAACACGATCCAGTGGGAAACTTAAGTCTGATGAGTATTGATTTGTTTACGTCAAATTCTAGAATACAAATGGAGAATGAGCATAAGGATTGTACTTCTCCCTGCAGCTGCATAATAATCGTATCAGTTTAAATAAGAGGAAGAATCGAGAAAGCCGCATCAAAGACGAATTTATTTATCTCATTGCTAAAATGCTCTCTGTCGGGTGAACGAAAGAATAATAGTAATAACAAACGGAGTGGAGCCGTATTCCTCAAATAGAATATCTATCAAATCAAAATTTCCACGCCACAGTAACTCACCTGAGAGATGCTTTGCTAATGCTGAGGTACACAATGAATGAATCACATTGATTACGAAACCATGCATAGAAGCGCGAAGGGATAGAGGACCCGTACATACCAAAAGGGTAGCGATGTGAAACAAACGTGGCAGATGTGTCCGAACTGGAGAAGAAAATGAAAGAGAAAGAACGATAATTAGATGTACGTTATAATAAAATATTTCGCATGACAAGGAAACAGCGTAACACAATAGTAAACGGAGTACTTACTATCCAGGCAATTGTTGAAGGACAGCATAAGAAGATATCGGAGCATAGGGGCAATTTCTGGCCAAAGTGGATGGTGTTCAACGAGAGTAGTTGGTGCTGAACAAGTTTTTTCAATGAACTGAAATAGAAGCAATAGCTTCGCTTAAAATAGTGTATTGCTTTGTTTAAAAACAAACGCTCCACGGAAATAGAATCAGACAATCCGCCAGAATCGGTGCCCAAAGTGTGACAAAATCAGTGTGAGCACGGGTCTTCAATCGACACTAGAAGACCAACTGGTTATGAAAANATGATATGGTGTGTCGTAATGAATAAATATACACCTGGCTAGTTCTTTTTACATAGATTCCCGAGGTATAGATTTTTTCGCCTAATCATGAATGAGATGATTGTTGAGAAATACTATGATAAGAAAAGAACCAACGGCGTTGCATAGCAAGTGACCGAATTTATGTGAATTTCGGCTCTCCAAAGTCGTTGATTCATTATATTATATCAAAAGCATCCATTCACATGCGTACGTGAAATATCCTTCTTTACATAACAGTTTGTCATAAGTAATCACCTGGTTTGACCACAGCAATACTCACAAAAGACTCATATCAAAACAATTATCAAACCGATAATACAAAATCATTTTCAGTGAAACATACTCGGCACAATTTAGATAGAACCTTCTTTGAAACTAGTTGAACATTAGCTGCAGCAAGAGCCACGGAGGTGTCGGCCATGATCTCGGCTTGCAAACTTCCCAAACCACAGCTAACGGAACGCTGAATAAAGCTGTCCAAGACAAGACCAAGTAGCTGGGGTACTTGACCCAAGTTCCCCCAAATTTTGGTTTGGATAGACGGATACATCTGCTCTTCCTCGATTGTAAGCGTAATCAACTTGTCAATAATTGCATGAACCTGAAGAAAACAAAAGAAACAAACGATGAATATCATGAAAAAGATGAAAGTATGAACAAAACCTTAAGAGCATCACAAAAATTTAACCACTGGACAAAGTAGTGGAAATTCAAAGGTTATTTTCGTCACAAGAATGAACCATACTGAATGCTACAGCTACCACGAATAGGTTATAACAACAATGAAAAACACTGCTTGTTGTTCAGCATTTTCACTCACCAGATCCCGAAATCTGTTGATCTGATTGCAGAACGAGCACCGAAGCAAGAGGTAAAGCACAATCAGCAATCAAAGCAAACACCCCAAATGAGAGTCGTAGTGTTGTGAGGTGCTACTCAAATTTGTGAGTAGTATGTAAAAATAGTGCGGTCGGCGGTTTCCTTCGAAGATCAAAAATTAACAAGACCACTGAGGGCGAATTGCTGTGTCCTAAAGAATAACTACGGACTGCTCCATTCATTACCCGGTGTGTTGCGGGGAATTGCGATGACATGTTTCAAATGAGATATCTGTTATATGTATGCCAAATTATTGATATCCCAAATTTTATATGCAATAAACAACTTTCCTCGACCAGGCATCGCATTGTGGAATTGTAACAGTAGGATGACTAACGATAATTAGGAACCTCAATTCTACCTGAACATTACCAATTAAGGAGCAAATAATGTACCCGCGGGCCAAAAGCTATGCTACTTAACTACTGATACAACAGGAAACCACGGCCTAGGAGCACTGAAGAATTATTTCAATCAAACGATGAAAACAAACAGAACAATGAAATCGGGTTAAGAAACAACCTAACAACAGGGAAAGCAAAGAGCAAAAAATGGAGGTGCCACTCACTTTTTGTCTTTTGGCATCATCTGATCGACAAAATCGTGTCAAATTGCGTAACCATGGCGTTATGTATTCCAAACACAAATGTTTCATCTCGATGCTTGAACGACTGAAACCTTGAATACACTCTTCGAGAAATTCCAGGGTCAAATGGGGCTCGAGTTGAGCCAAACGCTTGCTGATCTCAGAGATGAACAACGTGTTATTTCCGGGAATGCATAGACCCTTGGTTTCCAACAACTGCCCCTCAATTTTTAAATTGAAAGTCTGCGTAAGGGCACACAATAGATTGTAGGCAGCCGATCTGAGACTGGGATCAGAGCTGCCAAGATTTAACAGAGCCTGCAAATTACAAAAGAAGCGACACACACTCAGTGAATGACCAGGTCACGAGAAACCAAACAAATAAAAAAAGTATAACATGACGCAGTCGCGCATAGGGTTGCAACCGCTCAGCACGAATCTCGTGTGTGTTACAACGTTGAAACTGTGCATGACGTAACATCGCACTTGAAGGCCATCACCTGTTTATTAGGTTCTGTTTATAATGTAATTTACCGTAACATGAGAAAGAAATACACGTTTTAATGATAGTAGTCGGAGGAGTGTTCAGTTAGAAAAATGAAACGGAGCAAGCCACAGAACTCACAATGTTTAACAATGTCCCGGGAACGTCTCTGGGTCTTATCTTGGTGTGCATTGCATGTGTATCCGGTTGGGAGAGAGCCCACCGGGTACGAATGTGAATGATTGCTTGAACGATGGAATCACATGCATCGTGAATGAAGGATAAAGGTCCGTTGTCGTTCGAGATGGTCAAGGTGAACTGATTGTCGTCAACCAGACACACCTAAAACAAACATCAAACCGGATACACATCAGAAAGGATGCGCCAAAATGACGCTGGGCATCAGGATTATGTATATTTTGCCTTTATGATCAGTAAGCCATTGTTCGCTATGGATTGAATGGAAAATAATGAAATTTTTGTCCCTTGCAATTCGCACTGGTCCCAGACGGAATGACATAAACAATAAGTTAAGCTGCGCGAGGATGATCGCCTCCGTTTGTCAAAATCAATTTTGGAAGTTGGAACAAATGGAAAAATATCCAGGTTGAATGAAATATTATGGTTCAGATTTAGCAAAAAATACTTAATCAAATTGAAGGTTCTTTGTTCTCACCGTATCTTTGTCTGCATACATAAGCGATTAACCTACTGTAATTTTCCCGCTCACGTTTTAAGATATGCAGATAATGGAACAATGTGCTCAGATGTTGACAAAGTACTGAAAATAGGTGCTTGCACTAAAGATGTCACCCCGGTTGGCGGTGGTGACCAAGTGGTTAGGTCACCAACTAGTGACCTGGGTGTCCCGGGTTCAAGTCACTTCACCGCCGTCCGTCTTCCCTATATTTGTATTTTACCCAGGCAGCCTTTGTATGGCCGCAGCCCCTTCCCTGCAAGTTGACTGTACATTTGTATACTCAATAAATAGAAAAAGGGAGTAAAAAGACATTTTTTGGTGATGAAACGTTTGCAAATAAATTGCCAAGCTCGGCGAACAGGCGAAATGGAATTTAGTGCTAAGATGTGTCTGATCTTTGATAGTTCCACACAGTTTTCGAGAAGTTGACTCAAAATCTCATCTTTCCATGCCAATTTGAACTCATCATTAACCAAATGTATGGGCTGTCTTTTCAGCCCCTCACACACTATTTTCCCAGTGAGTGATGTAAAAATAAATGACGAGCCTTTAACCAGAGTGAACTCCAACAAGTCTTTAGGGATGTGAAAACAATCTTAGGCAGTTCCGAATGCCACCAAGGGGTATTTCCAGTGCGTTTTCCCATTTTACCTTATTTTTTTCCGTCGTCGTCCCCAATCACTTGGAAAAAGACCGAGGGCTGTTCAGCAGCGGTCCATCAATCATGTTTCTCTAAGTCCAGTGAACGATTTGATCGGAAAACTCACCGATCAGTACATATTATCGTATGTAAACTTTTCCCACGGAATTCTTGATGACTCTTCGCACTCACTGTATGATGAGCGGTCTCTCCGTCGTTCTTGTCATGTTATGGCCTCTGTTTTCCGACCTATTTCTCCTGCATTAACGCATACAAGAACTGTCGCGTATGTGGCATGCGTTTTAAGGAACAAACACAGAGTTGACAATGAATTAGTTTTATAACCAATTGTTTTTCTCCTTGGTTTGACGGTTACTATATACATTTCGATTGAAATTTAGAGGTTTACTATTGCACAGATCACGTCAAATACAAGTCAAGTGATATTTGAGATAATTGCTTAGAAATAAATATCTGCCACCTGTGAACAGTTGAAATCTAAGATGATTGGGCTAGAAAATTAGTCAAAAGGGTAGAAGTGGTCGAGCGATTAAGGTAGTATTGGAATCCCACAACTGTCGCCTAACTGGTCCGTTTAATATAGACCGTGTGAAAGCCTCATCATCTTTCGTGAAAATTGTTTGTCTATCCATATTCAATAAAAGGAAACAATAAAGAATATCACCAAGTAATAGTGAACAGCACTGAAACGATCGTTTAAAACCAATTGAGAAATCAATCATGCCAGACGTTTCCCAATATGCTCCTACCTGTTAAACACATTCATTCAAAGATGTTTAACATAATTAGGCACCCCTTTTGTTAGGACGGAGCGCACAGAAGCCGTCGGGCCACGCATCGATCCGCGTCACACTACAAGTGCGTTCGCAAGGCCCAAAGGCGAATCTATTCCGGATTAGATGACTAAAGCGAATCAAACCGCTGTCGTCCGATCGATCAACCGGAGTGTCACGGACGCGATCGGATCGGTGCGTCATCACGCGTTTCTCGTACGCCCAATTTACCGCATATATTTGCACATTGTCTTGATCAATAATACACTCTGACTGTCGTTTTCTCGGCCGTGTTCTCTCTCAGTATCATTGTTGAGAGCTAGTCACTAGGAATTCGTATC
Source organism: Echinostoma caproni (assembly GCA_900618425.1). Classification (NCBI taxonomy): domain Eukaryota; kingdom Metazoa; phylum Platyhelminthes; class Trematoda; order Plagiorchiida; family Echinostomatidae; genus Echinostoma; species Echinostoma caproni. Next base: position 11,755 of record UZAN01048241.1, on the reverse strand, counting down.
GATCATACGTCTTTACAAGACATAATACCTTTTTGATGTGCTATCCCACCACGATCCACACTGTCTGCTATCATTGTTTGTATACAATGAACAAGGCAAATTTCTCAGTTTTCATATCGTTTGAATGTGTAGTTCCTATCTGTCTACTCCAAGTTTAGCCCATTTCACAATATTTATATCACCCGGATTTTCGATGACTGCATCTTACCTCCACGTCATGTGTTATCTCGGTAAAGGGCTGTTCCATATTTCCTCAGCCAAATAATTTGATCCTAACCGTACAACGTTTCAAACCACTTCAGTTAACGTCTCATCTTGTTCCGGACAGTAAGACTGAGACCTGCGTTAACCAATACCCACCTTTGGCTTTAAAGTTAATGGGTTTGATGACCCCTAGCTCCTAAATAACGCTATTCTTATACAGCCATTGCGTATGTTTTGGTGACTGTTACTTGGAATTTGCTGCTTGACGTTATGCGCCTAGCTTGTTTACTTGGGATTGGTGTATCTCTAAATTTGAAGTATACTATTTTGCGAATGTTATTGTTACAGTGTTAATAACACAGTGATATTCGCCGACGTTTCGGTTACTGCGGGTAACCTTTCTCAAGGCAGGTTTTACAATCAAATGACTCTCTACCGACATCGCTGTGTCATTAACAATATAACATTAACATTCACAATAAAACAACACATGGCGCATCGATTTTTCGATACACTCCTAACATCATTTGGTCATGATGTAGTAAAATATACTATTTTGCTTTTGAAATTATTTGCTCCGACAGTACACGTAGATTGCAGAATTCATGTTATCTGCAATAGGATCTGGGGGTTGTGTCTGCTCCTCACTCAACCACTTGGCAACGGTCTGGCACTTGCTCTATTGGAAAATGTAGAGTACAAAATAAATGACCACAGAGTGATGTTTCGAGAATAAAAATTGCGGGACAAAAGCACGTAAATAATCCGAACTATCAAAAGTGAGCACATAAATCGGGAGTACCTACTTCCTCAATTTCCGAAGCGTAGTATACGTCATTGAGGATGACTGAATGCCCAAGAACTTTGCTCTTCTCCGTCGATGTGACTTGGATCGCGTTTGTGCATACCTGTTTGGAAAATGCATTGAAGTGAATTAAAGCCCGGTTCAGAGGTGAGGTATGTGAACGGAAAATTGCACGCACGTTTGATGACCAATGAAGAAAACAAATTAATTTTACCAAAACTTGATGGAAAACGTCTTACCTTGATCGCCACCTTGGTATCCTTATGCGATAACTTCAGAGCGTTGTTAAACACACGTAAATCCTCTTCCAGTACCAGAGTTCCACCGGGTAATCGTTGCTGTTCCGGTTCAATGTACTCGTTCAGTCGAGAAGGATGATCAATGAACACTAATTTGCGTGAGCCCTAAAACATCGAATAAAACAACCAGATAGTATAGAAATATCGGAATTATCACAGGGGATTTCAAATCGGTTCATTTCGGTTTGTACAACCATTAACCCTGCATGCCCATTCGTGCGACGGTTTTGGTTGCTATCTTTCGGCTGCCCAGTTGGATGAGGAATAGGAGAAAGACAGGAATTTTGAACGCAGAGTTAAACAGGGGATTTGGAAAAAATTGGGTACGATCACATGTTTTTTTTATTGTAGCATACAATCACTAACTATCCAGAGGCACTTTAAGCCAAATAGAGCTTTCTAATTTCACACAGATTACCACATGATGACCTTAAAAATAAAGATTGGCTTTAACCATGAAGCAAAAAGCAATCAGTGATAGAATTATGGAGGTTATGGTATGGAGCATACACGTTCATCTCTATTCAAGGCGGTAGTGTATACGTGGGGAAAAAGAAGTGCTTACTTTAATCGGCGCGAAGAAACGATCGTGTATCTTGGTGTATTCACGAACCCATGAATTACAATTGTAAATGTAAGCAGCCACTAAGTGTTCGCGCAAGACCGGTCCAATAATACTGGCCCACTTGTTCAACAGGTCGTTCTGCGATAAGATAGGGTAAAAATAAAAAGTGACATAGACGAGTAGAATTCCAGAAGAATATGCAACTTATACCTCCTTGGGGAACAGGCATGGTGTCAGAGCGACAAAAATAAGGAGAAACGCAAGGGGGAAATTGAGTTGAAATTAGTTAGAAGATGAGAGGAAACTACTGAAGCCAACTTGTTTTTGTGCTTTGATTATACATCGTTTGATGTTTTTATCGCTGGTCTGTCTGCTTATTTTTATGGGACACGGAAGTTTATCAGACGGGTAGGACAGTATCTGCGCCACTGATTTCCATTTCTTTTCATATCTCTCACCGTCTGCAACTAACGACAATTCCCATCTCATGGACCCAAACCGGGAAACAAAAAGTACCAAGCGGAGCCAAATATGGAAACCAACTCCCACATAATCCTACGCCAAATCATTACCAGACTACCATATCGCTGAGAGGTCCATAAGAATCTAGAATAATGCTTCTTGAGGGTTATCAGACGATTTCCACTCCA
>UZAN01048238.1:9300-24547 GCA_900618425.1 Echinostoma caproni | reverse complement strand
TTCACGAGGTGCAAAGGAATGGAAACCACTCACAATCCGAGACATCCAGTCCGATCATACGGAGGCTTTCGGACTCTATTAGCGCTACTCCAAGTCACCTTATATCGATCCTTGTTTTGTTACTATAACTGGTGAGAGTGCTGCTATTGTTGTTGTTGTTGTTATTATTATTATTGTTGTTGTTGTTGGTGGTGGTGGTGGTGGTGGTGGTGGTGATTATTTGGACACCCAAGGGTTTGCTATAAAGGTAAATCTTGATAACACATCATCTGGTTAAGATGAGAAATTTCAGTGGCTAGACTAATCTTTCTGTCAATTTTCCACATATATCGCAACGTCTTGTTCCCATCTAGCAACTAGCTCCGCACTAGGACACAAACTCCATGCGTTCTTCAGCTATAAGTGTTCCCAGCCCGTCTGCTTCTTTCACTGCAATACAGAGCGATACCAGAGAAAATAGAAAACCATTCACCACCCATGATAACTCTGCAAACTCGCGATGCTTGACGCTAAAGCGGTATCAAGTAATTCCAACTCGAGTCTTTGTTTAAATATTCGTCGCGCACAAGTAAAGTCTAAGCGCAAGCTTTATGCTCTATAGAATGGTGAGATTTTATCAATTTTTAAAGGAGAATAAGATGGAGACAAAAAAAACACAGTAACTTGAACGGAGATAGAGTGCGATAGAACAGGGTGATCAGTAGAAACATATAAAGCAGTAACTCAAGAGGTGTTCCACCAGACCTGCAATAATTTGTCCTCCATTCACTGAAAAATGGCGCAGTACAAGGGTGGGTACTGTTTCTATGCGTGGTGTTGCTTTGAGCAGGAAGTGAAATTGAGACAGTCCTTCAGCCTCAACGAGAGAGAGGGAAGTGATCCCGTTCAGGTCTTTCCACAGCGCTGAGGTACAATAAGTTGATCGCTACCTCGAAGAGCCCCTTTTGGAGATGAGTCTTAACTGGATGGGTCTCTCGGCAACCGGAGGTTGTTCCAGAGGACGTACACGAGCGGAAAAGATCAGTACTCGATGGTTCATAGTATTTGGCAGAGGTTTTCGGTATAACGGGGATAATGAGTCGTCAGATCAGCGAGTATTGTTAGAGTTAAATTATTTCAAAACTTTACGAACCTCGGTCAGAGGACCAGGATTGATCTTTTCAGGGGAATGGAAAAAGAATGGTACTGAACCAGTACCAGAGGGGATGTGAGCTGTGCTTGTTGACGGTGATATGCTTTAACCTAGAATTTGCGGATGAAAAGGAATTGTACAGAGGTCAGACATCGCCACCTGGCAGCGACCCCCACTCAGAACGATGCTTTGTTTTCAGCTCTGGTGTCCTTTTCCTCAATCGGTCGGTTGTAGTGATTTCTCACTCAAAGTGTAAAAGACAAAAGTTGAGGTTCACTCGTGATGGAGCGTGGGGATCTCAAAAATATGGGTAATACCTGATCTTGAAAAATTAAACAAAGTGATTAAGAAAGTGTATATCGAGAAGAAATCACGAACTACTATCCAATATACAATCAAAAGAACAAGACCCGTGGTCAGGCGGACCCACTGTCCACTGGTAACAACTTCAGTTCTGTAGTTTAGAGTGGCGAACCAGGTAACCTTCCGAATAGGCCATGCTTGTCGTTGAGCCCAAATGATTGCGGGCGATGACAAGGTGTGAACTTAGGGTATTAGGGTACATAATGTAACAGCACTATCAAGCAAAAAGAGGAGAGAGAGATAGTCGCATTCCGCATTCCAGTGATTGATAACAATGCCGGTTTTGGAAACAGGTGACCTGGTTGACCATCCAAACATTCCTTTTAATAGCTATCAATGAAACAGCGAAAATCGTACTGTTCGCATAACTGACATCGTTAAGGGATTGGAAATATCGAGCATAATTTCACAAAAAAGTGGCCAAGCATGTACCACAAATTCCAACCGGTATTTAGATCTAACAAAGCGGTGACTGTGCTCAAAATCGGGATCAACCTGATCTTGTTTGGTTGATCAATAGGTCCCCACATACGAGTTATGCATAATTATTCTTGCCCCCATAAAGACCATTATCCGAATCCGGCACACGTTGTTCGTCCCAATATGCATGCACACACACACACACACACACCTGTGATGCATTATGTGTCAGTTTTGTACATCTGTTTAGGTGTGTGTGTGTATATCAGTTTGCTAACTGACATCTGCTTTCGTTTGGGGGCAACGTTCTCCTTTCGTCGACACACAACACAACAATGTTTTGCATTCTGTTCACCTGAGCTTGTTGCTGAGGCTGCCTGTTGCTGGGGCTGGTGGGGCTAGGACTACTCATGGGTGGGGGTAGAACAAGTGAGGCAAGCGCAGGTGGTGGGTGGGTGAATTGTCAGAGCCTTGATGCGCCAAGCCTCCCTGACTGTCAGTTTGTGCATGCACACACTCGGCTTCCCTGCTCGGGGCTGATGCACACAATGCGGGGCGAGAAAGGTGGCACACATGGCGTTCTCGGATGCATCGTGAAACGAATCTGCACAGCCACGCGTCGATACATTCGCCGTCGGGAACTAGTAGGTGAACACTGGTCGAGCGAAAAACGGGAAGGCACTGTTGTAGCATTACGGGGCCAGAAAATGGAATACCGTTGCAAAACACTGGAGGCCACGTACAACCAAAGATTGCGAGTAGCTGTAATTGTGAAGCGCAGCAATAAGGCTACAACGGGGTTCAAACAGGAATAGGGAAATCCCTATCGGTCGGATCAAGGACAAGTGCATCATGATGTGTAGACAAACGAAAAACGCACACCGATGTTCTCAGTCCACCGTTCATCCTGACCAAGACCAATTAGGGCATGTAAGCACGGAAGCAAACTCGCACACGCACACACACACACACACGACCAAGTGAATCGGTACCGCGACCAAACAGTTAGCATGGCAAACTAAATGACATTCTGAACCACATAAAAGAGCAACAATAAAAACAGCATCTGCTTCCATTGGAAATGTAATACAATTGTGTCATCCACACGAAAAAGTTTGTTTGATCACGTTGTATCGATTCTTTTGTAAAACTTACGGGTACCGAATAAAGAATCAGCTGACCATGTTTCTAGCTGTAAATAAAAATGAAATACTTCTTAATTTCCTCTGAACTAGGTTGCTACCCTATGACCAGGTTGGATGAATACTTCGATCATGGGAACCGATTAATTGAGATGAAGAAGGAATTCTCATTTATCAATCATAATGAATACTTCGAACAGATTCATCACATGGTATACAGATCCCAAAATCGTGGTAAATTTGACGACAGATGTAACGGGAATCAAATACGATCAACACATATGTGACACGTATTCTGTTTGACACAATAGGCTGTATCAGCAGGTCTAAGGTACCGGAGGGGGGTGGGGCTGGGATGGTGCACAGTTGATTGAAATAACCATAATCAGACAAGCTACACAGTCCATAGTCGATGTTCTGACCTGAAGAACAAGACTAGTTTACCTGGTGATTGTGAGAATGTTATCCGATAACAAACTCATTTACCTTTAGTAAGCTCTTATCATTCATTTGGGCACATCCTCACACTCCGGCTCTGATGCTCTTTCTGTGTCACTATTTCAATGCAACCATCATAATAAATCACTGAGATTATTCACATGATTGATTTCAACTCGTTGCAATACAGATTGGTTCCTTACTTCGATTCCAACGATAAAAATTTATGCTGAAATTGAAAAACCACCCAGAGTTTCCCTCATCCGCCCCCGCCCCCTCCCCCGTCGCACCCCATAACAGGACTCACTGACTGACGTTTTGTCTCATTGACAAATTCAATCTCTGTGATAGTACTATCACTACGTATGAGTTTCGGCCAAGGCAGGAACGAATATCAAGTTGATGGGGACAATCGTAGCAGTCACNTTTAGTAATATGGCGTTATCTTTCGTACAATGTTCCGGGTGTTTAGAAGGTTCTAGTGAAGACGAATGTCATGGTCAATCAGGAAGAGAAGACCACAGTTTGAGTAGGATAAAAACGTTTGGAACACTGTTCAGTTTACTATTTCAGTGTGGTTGTGAATTAGCCGNTCAATGTCACTAGCACATCCACCCACAAATCGGCAGTTCAAATTTCTCTTGATCTGTATGCCCAGGTGGCTCTGAAACAGTCACAGCCCTTTTAATCCGATGATACCATAACACCACTAAAATAAAGGGAAAAACGAACAATGGGGAAGACAGAAATGATTACTGAAGTTCACATTTGATTTTCAGCATTGGTCAAAGAGGTGAGACTGAAAACAATGTTTTTCCGTCAACAATTTGAATAAAAAAGTCAGAAATATGGGTTTACATAATGTATCCATGGTCATCTCACTGTATCTGTACACGTGTACACGTGCAGTCAAAGTTATTTTTACACGGTCAATGAGGTGACTACCGTGAAATGTTGACATGATCGCTAATCATAACGCGCAACACACGACACAGCGACACAAAGAACTGGAGAGGGTAGGGATTAATCACTAAGGCAAAGGTGATGTGACTAACCATTTGCGTTGCTTGCACAGATCGGGTTTGAGGGTTTGAATGTCTAAAGCCTCGGCAAAGTTCAGTAACTCTGTGTTTGTTGTGTTGCAGATGACCTGAAATGCGTGAGTTGGAGTGACACAATGTTTTTGTTCGAACAAGTGTTGTGTTATCGAAGATCTTAGTCTTTTCTGTTCATTCGATGATGTAACAGTTACGAACTTGTCGTCCATCGCTTTCATAAGCCACACCGGGATGTGTTCATCCATTCGGTGATGTAACTGCCTCCCTGTCCTGCTTATGTAGATGGCTGAGCATCCGTACTTAAATTGGTAAATGCCGTTTGATTTGGCGGAGGGGGGCAATGGTTCTTTCACCGATGTCGATGGTATCCGAGTGGTAGTGAAGACAATGACCGGGTCAACTGCGTAGTAGACACACTTGATGGCACAGTTCAACCGCTTGCTGACTAACCCATTCACACCATCGCCTTTGTATGATGACTTCAAAAAAGCTTTCATTTTCGGAGCAGTTATCGGTTTTTCTACTTTTGGTGTTGCTTTGCAATGTTTGGTGATGAATGCAAATGGATATCCGTTTTAATACAGAACTTCCTTTAAGAGATCAATTTAGTCGTTTAAAGAGTCCTCTGAACATATTTCACACGCTCGACGAAATAGTGTGCGAACGAGATCAATGGAGACCATAGAGACGAAGCTCGTGAAATACATATATTGCCAAAACCATGTATTCTTCCGGAAGACAGACCTTTTAAAAATCCATCTGGTCGACGATTATTGTTTATATCTAAAACTCGATGCGGTCTTCCTTTTCATCGTAACGAGTTAGCTTGATGTTGGGGTGAATGGTGTTGAGTCTCCCTTCAAATGGCTTATAACGAAGATGTCATCAACATAAAGACAGTATAGATCTAGTTTTGAAATATCTTCTTCAAGCTTTTCTTCCAGGTGACCATGGAACATGTGCGCAAGAATCGGTCCCAGCGGACTACCGATGGCGACCCCATCTATATTCATCAAACGAGATGAGAATATTTTCGAGGTGTATCCAAAATAAAATTTACCGGTTTACACAAAAGTGTAGGCGATCACGGCCATCATTCAAGCACTTACTCACGGGACAACGAGTTTCNGTCGAACAATGCTTGGCATACGCAGTAAAACAAGCAAACATGCACTGGCGTAGGCACAGTTATTCACGCATTCAAGACCACATTTAACACCCACAGATGTTCCCTCTTTCTGGACGGAAAAAAACAGCCAATTTTGTGTGCAATAGCCTATGCTTAAATCCGCCTATGTAACGTTTAGAAAGCAGATTTCCCCTTCAGTTGTATCGCGAGGAAAACAGGAAAGACAGATGCACTGATTACCCTCATTTGATTGAACGAAACAAACCCCTCATCCTGGTTCCCACAAGCTCCTTATCACACACACAGACAAACACACGTATTAACTCATTGTTCTACAGTGCTAATCTCGCACTGTCTTATTCAAGAGTTCGACACACCTCATTATCGGCCCCCTGACAGGAAATAACTTTAAGTAATGGGCACCGCCTTGGGACCAGAAATAAACTGAACCCGTGACAATCACGTGACGCATGTTGAAATTCAGAGACAGGAATATGTTGCACGAAATGGCAACTAGCTTGAGCTGTCCAAAGTATATACTGGTTTCCAACTAGCATGATTATGAATGCTAATGATAAGCACTAGGTCAGATGTAATTTGGCTCCTATTTGAAAACAGCGGATGATCTCAGGTCCATTCTCTTTGCGCATTGAGGCTTGCGCAACAGCTCGGCCAATCCTACGGGTGCAAGTTTGATCCTAGATGCGCCTAAACTTTGTTAATCCTATTCCACGGATGAGCTTTAACACGATAGAGAAGAAAATGGATTGAATCTGGTGCCTGATGCAAATTTCTCGATGAATTACGGACTCTCTGTGGCATACTTAAGCATCAGTATGAGTTTCACACCACATCAGTGGCCATCGTGAATTGGTGTGCTCCACGAAAATGCGGATTTATTACGGATGTTTTCGTAAACCACTACATCCATACGAATCCGTTCCGGTTGTAAATTTCAACCGTATGTCACCATCAATTTTTCTCTCTCATTTGGATTCACCATGGGTAATCTAGTTCCGCGTTTGGAGCTAACTTTTACTGAAAAGAGCTTCTTCAAAATTACAGCTGGTGATCACGTGATCCTGATCGATAACTGATTATTCCGGGCGGTGGACTGGGTGACAGAATGAGCTCACCCACAACCGAAGCCACAGTGCAAACAGTAACAATTTGTTTTGTTTTTAATTCGCCACCTGACTGTCGTTGATTAAAACATGAAACTAGCTGAACTAAAAGACTAAAAGCAGCAGTGCGAATGCTGTACAATGTTGATGAGAGCTACCTGGACACAAATGTAACCACAAAAATAAACGTGGAAAAAGAATGTTGAAAGCAGTCGAGAGTTTGTCTCCTAGTGCTTACTTCTTTATAATTGTGTTCTTAACGACGGCGTTGATATGGGTCTTGATGTACTCAGTGGGCAATCTGACCAGCATAACTAATTCTATTAATTTGAAACTGAAAAACGCTCAAACATTTTTGACTTGTCAAGCAGAAACAGGTTAGGCACAGATTAGGATCAGTAGGTAGATATTCATAAATAATATTTTGTAACGGATATTACCACATGTTTAAGGTAACTCAGTCCATCCTGTGTGCCAAGCAAAAATCGCGACAGAACAATCTTTGTCCCAAATGGGACTATGATTTTCCAGTTGACCACAATGAATAAAGAACGGTCGGGACTGCTACCTGGTACTTCACTGACATTGGAATAAGCGCAAACTTATTTTCAAAATATGTAGTTACTTGTATTCCATGTGAGTACAAGTACTCGTTGGCCCTAAAATATGTTTCTTTTTATTTTCCAGTGTACTGCCCGGAGAGGGGTGGGGGTTGGAGATTGGGAATAAGCAGAAAACAAATGTGAGTAAGATTCAAATCCAGAAATTCAACGGTACAGACCGGTACGTTTTGTCAACTGAACTCTGTCATTTTGCAATGACCCTCAGTGGAAATGTGCTCACCTTGTGTGTCGTCAATCGAAAGTTCTGGAATGAACAGCTGAACGAGGTGTGAAGCCCTTAATTCGCCTAATCCTTCATCCGTGTCAGACCGGTTTTTTGTATAGTTATCTAAGTTGTTTTTCGCGAACAGAGTGGAGGCGAGGCGGGGTTCAGCCAATAGAAAATGTTAGTTCTCCTAATCAGACATAGAGGGCGTCTGGTAAGTCAGCGTCTTCTCGAACGAATGATGCAGTTAGTGTATGTACACGTTTATTACATCGAACAAATTAGGAAAATATGGATTGAATTTGTGAACTAAAAAAGCTTTAAAATGGGGAACATACCTGAAAGACAATTTTGCTTTATGCAACAGAACAATTCACATTTTGATAAAAATAAAACTGTGACGAACAAGTTCGTTCTCAGTCATTCATAAGCATACCATTACACAATAATTATTTCCCATTCTTTAGCAAACTGGCTTGGTACCGGTTATCTCACTCGCCCCCTCCTAATCCGATAGGAATCAGTCCCGGAGTGTGATAATCAGTCATGCGAATGAGTTCCTGAATTGTTTGCCGTTAGGATTCAAAATGACATTTCAAGGAAGTACTGTGGGATCACTGTCCCAGTTTCTCCGTAGTGCATTTCGGAACCCCTTCTTCGGATACTATCACTGTACCGTTGTGTTCAACAAATGTTGGAGTGTATGAATGAAGCAAAATTAAATAAGCTGTCGCAGTTCGCTTAACTAAAACGGTGTACTTTTCCAGATGCTCCACGTGTGTTTTGACCTAGTCAGTCGCACGGTATGACATGATTGGCACACATAATGACAAACAAGCTCATTTCCAATGTGTTATAATTATGCCAATACACCGCAATGTACATGACTAATTCGAGCTAACGGTTCTGCAAAGGAAAATATTGTCGCCCAAGTTGAGTGTGGTTTTTGTTAAGAGTCAATTATCTTTCATTTTCAGATTCTTCAGGATGGGTCACTTGACCGTGGCAGCTCAAGTGCTGACACAAATTGCTTTTGAGCACATAAAAGGGGGTTGGGAAGACAGATGTCTCAACTCTGTCCGCTCTAGTCAGAAATCGAAACTGCACGTGCAAAGATCGCCTCGTTTGAACGCTGTACAGAATGCTTCAGTGACCTATTTTTCATTTCAATACGTAAGCAATTCAAGAGAACTGGTAAATATGCCACAACATATGGACAAAAAAATCTGTAAAATGTGTTCATAGGTTGCGTGGGCATGTTACTTCCCGGTTGCCCTGACCGACGAAGGGGATAAATCTAGGGGTCCCCACCCGAAACCTTCAGCTAGAAGCCAGACCTGTAAGACAACACAACGGAGGTCAGGATCCGAAGTCCATTGGGGCCGGTGTCCTGTTCATTGGATCATACGCCCTCTGGACGGAATCAAACGTCCAAGGTGCCCAATACACCTCGATGCCCAATCGAGCCCATGACCACTGTCACAACCAAGACGGTGTAAGTGTGGTTCGTATGCCTCCTCTTGATTGGTTTGGAATCATGTTTTTAGTCAACGTCCCTAGGTAAACTACCAGTGGTCCACAAACTGGTTATATTCCCGGATGTTGGCTTTTTTGTCCTCTCACTTTTGATGGGAAAAGACCTCCGTCTGCCGCGGAAGGCACTGAGTAGGGCTTGCTGAGCAGAGGCTGTTCGAGACGCTCGGTCATATAATCGTATTTCACGAGGTGCAAAGGAATGGAAACCACTCACAATCCGAGACATCCAGTCCGATCATACTGAGGCTTCCGGAGGCTATTGACGTGGCGGCTATAGTCAACCGGATGAGGAACGATCCTATTGTAGATAGACTTAGCTACTCCAATTCTTGGTGACACAGAATGATGCTCTTGTCTGCATTTGGACAGACACTTATTCATAGGGCTAAATACTTCACCCTGTATGAGCAAACGAACCGTTAGGTGCCTAATAGGGCAACGGAATCTGATGTTCTATCTTCGCATTAAATTGGCATGACTGTGAAACGATGCAAACAAGATTGTTCTCCTTTTTTAGAGTAGCAAACGTAGATTGTTCTCCTTTCTGTTTTCGTTGAGGTTAGTTTATTCTTAATCTACATACATTTCACATGTAACTCTTTTGGGTTCTCCCGGGGACCCAACCCTGTTCTTTCAAATAAAGTACTCCGTCCACCACGAACTCCGTTAAACGTCCAATTTTCTGTCACAATTTTCGGCCCGTGGGAGCCAAACGTTCATTCGCCACACCTCCACAAACGGCACTATGTTTTTTAAATGCTCTCAAAATGTTTTGGTTGTCAATTATTGCTCGATTGATTTCCGTCAGTTGAGTGAATCTGGAACAAAATTGGACGAATACCCCCAGTGAGAAAAGTTAAAATATCGATTAGTGTTTTGTAAGTAGAGAATGTGATTGAACAGTTAAGCAAGAGTCTTATCATATGGCTTCAATTGCGTCTATTTCTCGGCGATCAATGAGTTCCACAATCTGTTTACGAGGACTACAACCAATTACCTGTTACTGAAAGGCTAAAATCAAAGAATCTGGGTCAGTAACTAAACGAAACGCTAGATAACTACTATCTTAGGATTGGATTGTTGAACTCTTTCCAGAACTGCATAATGTTTGTCATAACCGATTTACCCTTCTGCTTTTTCAGGCACATGAACCCTGGACCAGATTCGGCATGCTTCGAACTATAGTGGACAGCATGCTGGCCCAACTGCATCCAAGTTCCCCGTGGGTTAGACTCAACCAAGGTCACACGATCGATTCAGACGTTGGTGAACCGGATATCGCGGACACCACACGTTTGGTAAATCCTCGACATTCTGTCGGGTATCGGATATCCAGTAATAAGCCACCACCAGGTTTAGGCTATCCTCCGTTTTCTTATGAACCACTCGATCCAGATGGTTCCGGTGGTTTGGGCTGGAAACAGCCAACATTTCCGTGGCATCCACGTCCGGCGGGAACAAAACACACACGACCAGACGATTGCTTGACAAGGTCACATCATCCGTACCTAACCGGATACGTGGCGGCGGAAGGCGATTCACTGAAATCGGACGAGAATCGCACTATATATGATCATCTGATTGACAAGAACACGGATGTCACTTATTTGGATCTCAGTGATTCCAGTCGGCCTGGACCGATTCTACGATCAAAATCATCATCACCACCCCGACATCGTAACCGTCATCTATCCAATCACCGTCATCTTAACGAGATGGTTGCAACACCGGTTGCTCGCAAATTACCTCCACCTCCGAATTCTGTGTTCCCGGGAATCAGATCACGTGGTCCATTCGGTGCGATTGAGATTCCTTCAAAACGATGGATCGAATTTGACGGTTCTTCACACAATCAGAAGCCCAACAATGATCAGCCAATTTGCGTTCATTTCGATTCTAATGTGTTGACGGACTTCCGTTGTGCGAATAGACCAATAGGGATGAAACACAGAGCAGCAATGGTACCGAATAACGTTTGCACTCTGTTAGATGGGACCACGCATGCACTTCCGTTTTCCGTAAGTTTATGCAACTGTCGGAGTGCTATACGGTTACATGCATATAAAGAATGCTAAGACGACCATAATTTACAATACACTTGATAATTTCCTACAATTCAACTCCTCCTTTCTCTCTAAACTAATGGAAACGAAAAATGGCAAAAAAGCATTCGTCCATTCACGTTCATCTATAACGGTTGAGTGCATACGTGTGTCTCGTGGGGCACAATGATAACTGATTCAAGACCATGTTGTGCAATGAATTTGTTTTGAATGAGATCATCAAGCTGAGTGCACATGGTTTAAAAATAGTTTTGCGAAGCTTACGGTTTGCAAACTAATGTACCTATCAAACTTGTAGTTTGCGTAATCCAACACCCATACGCCGATTTCCTGCAGCCCGCACAATCACTTGCTTGATCAGAACTGTACAGCGACTGGAGGAGTAGCGATCCAGAAGGAGAGAAAACAACAGTTCACGTATGAACAGAATGGTGGCAACCAATCCCCTATCTCCTATCACTTCCTTATACATACCACGTAATGTGTGTGTGTTTATCCATTGATCTGTTTGTATCATGTCTGTTTCTAATTGCCAGTCAATGCTAGGCAATCCGGTGGCTTGCCCGTGATATACTTTTACCCGTCTGCTGGTGGACAGAAGAGAGCGCGCGCAACCATTTATAGTTGATGCCCCAATGGAATCGATTCGACTTGCTTGGCGTACGTGCGTGCGCGCACACACGTGCGGACGTGCTTGAAGTCCCATACATGAATGCTGTTCCATCGAAAAATGTGAACTCACCCCACACCCCCGATCAAGACCGGATAAATAATGCATTGAGTGCGACCGGAATGAGCCAGATAGACGCATTGCTTGCCCGGGGATAAACAGTTCCAGTCACCCAGAGTACAAACTACACAACCAATCTGGAAGCATTTTGTTGTTTTCAGGTGTACCATGAGATGCGCGATTAGCGATCAAAATTATAAAACTATCGTCCTCTTTTGGTGCACTTTTGGTGACACCAGACCCGATGGTTCATGTCTGATTCGATAATCAGGCGTATGATAACCCATTTTAGAAAATACTGCATTAGGAGAGGACGGCAGTATCGAAATGCCGAACCTGAATGCCAGGTGCAATTGCTTTCCTGTTAAGATTGTTTGCAATACGTCAGAATACATGAACGAAATTGTACTTCTCTCGCTGACACCGATACTTGCTCCTCAGAAAGGGAAATATATTTTTTAAATGAGATATCTGGTAAGGAGAGTTTCTATGGTAACGATTTGTAAATTTGTCACCTAGGTATATTAATACTATCACGCTTCATGCGTGAACGCAAATTCTACTTAGGTTACAGCTCGTTTCCGACGATTCACGAGCATAGGAAAATGTTTTCCGCTACCTCCCAACCAGCATAGAATACAAACATCATTTATGCCACCATGGAGGCTAAGATTTTTTTTTACTGGAAATGCAAATTTTGACGCAATGGGTGATTAANGGTGATTAACAGGCCAATCTGTTATCTATCTCCCATAGCGAGTTTTACTAAATTGAGTATTAGGCTATACTCAAAGTCAAAGTGACAGCTTTTTTATAGGAATTACTTACAAGCTCATGCTTCTCCTGTACCCGTAGGGTATTCACACAGCTCAATCGTTTCTGGCGAACAATAAGACATAGAGTTTCAGGTAGCAGATAACAAATGATGTATTCTCCAACAAATCTGAGGTTTTTGTGTAGGAATGTGAGGGTCTCCGCTTGATAGATTCAGTAGTTGAAGCAAAAATGATGTGAGATGGAATTCCAGATGTTCAAGGTACTGCATAATCTGACTGCCAAAGATTGGCGCCGGCATTCTAGTCAACACTTTTAAATCAGTAACTTGAAATTGTGTCCCTTAAGGTGTACATTCTTCGATGACATGAGCAGCGGCCGACATGGATGGTTTAGATTCTGCAGTATTTGATACTTTAAAATCCAGCATGCTCAGTATGCTAAATCCGGCTGTGGCCATTTGTCACTACCCGAGAGGTTGTATCACTCGTTTTGTGCTTCTTACAGCAGGACACACATAGCCATGGCAACTGTCAGTTTGTAGCTGACTCTCTGTCCCTCTCTAGTTAGCCTTTGTTAAACAATCTTATCTGTCCAAATGGGATATATCTGTTGAGGATTACATGTGACAATACCTGGTGCGCTCCTTGTTCTCGTCCTCATCATTAGTCTCGGTTAAATCAACGAATTTGTTTCTGAACCATCACTTTTCTTCTAAATCGTTTTTTGTAACCCGTTTGACCTGTTTCAGCCAGTGCTGTTCTTGATTTTTTTAATATTCATGTTATCAGCATGCATAAGACATTCCCTCAAAATGTCAGTTATCCGACACCGGCCTCATTCTTTCTTTGCACGTCTACCGGTCAGTGTGACAAAGAGAATGCACATCGGCCCAATCGAACAGCAACAACACAAACAACTGCGACGACTACAACAGCAGCAACAACAACAACTACGACGACGACGAGTACAACACGACCAGCATCTGCGGCGAGACGGGACAAAAAACGAGCTAGTCTACTGGATCAGTGGAATCGAATGTGTGAATATGAGGACGCGGCGGCACAGACAAACGGAACGAACAAATTTGGGCACAATCACTTCGACGGAATGAAATTTCGTGATTGTGCACCCGAATTGTGTAACAAACCGTTCCCGTGCACATCGCATTCAATCGAATCACAGATGGAACAACAATATTCCCGATGCTGGACTTTTACGTTCTACAATTTTGAGGAAGAAACCGGTGCACAGGTAGGCCAAACAAAAGGAATGTTTCCAGTTTTGTGTACAAAACTATTATACAATATTCTGTGTCATTTTGGAATCCCTGGTAATTGTCTCCCTCGATGAGGGGGGGGGGGGGGAAGGGGTGAGGGCGGAGCTGTCGGTCACAGGAGAGCATGTGAACATTGTCTGGGGATCAAAAGCCGGAACATTTTCGGCTTGATGGGATGACGATATGCACGTGAGTACCACGGTGAAAAATAGAGGTGAAAAGCAGAACATCAAGGTATGAACGAAGCGCGTCATCTATGAATGTTTTGGAAGAATAAGCTAATTACAGCTCTCGTTCACCCACCTAGGTAATGTACAATCTGTTTGGTAAATTTTCGCATTGAATTTGAGAAGTGCAGACAAATTTCACATTGTCCTGTGCTATTCAACTTCTATTTTAGGTAAAGTCAAGTTAAGTAGGGCTTTATGCACCCAATGGGATGAATTTTCAACACTTTCCACAAGTTACAATGAGAAAAACGCTAAGGATTGAAAAAAGAGGAATATACATTTACTAAATGAAAAACAAATGGATGTGATAAAATCCTAATGTGACAGATGATTTTCCATGTCAGTAATAATGATTGATGGGTTGACCAAGATACGGGCAAAATAAGGGATGATGCTGTGTTTGTATATGGCGGTGCGTGCACAAAAAATCCTAAATTTGGAACGGGTACTCGGATGGGACACCGATTTATTGAGATGGGCGTGTAAGCAGTGTTCTTCATTGGACAGTGCATGGCTGATGAATCGATCGCCTAAATCAAAATGCTTACTCACAAAAAAATTAACCAAAACGGTCTTTGAAATATCACTACAACGGGAAAGAGATCTGGAAAAGAGAATAAAGGCTTCCTCCTTCAGACCAGGAAAATGTACGGGGGAACAGGAAGAATGCATGAAGTCAAAAATTCAGGAATTACATTTAGGGGAACGCCGAAGTTTTTAAGCCTAAAGGCGTAAAACGATAGCTTACGATAGTCCCCAACATATTTGACATAGTTCAGCCTGGTTACTCAAAAGAGTTTGATAAGACGTGACTGTTTTAAGACTGAAAGAAACATGTTAACAATTGTCTACATCAAATACTAAAGATTGGGCGTCGACCAACTAAATATTTTATTTAAACAAATTTGAAGCTGACAGAAACAGTCAGGATCATTCAAGGAACAGCCGACCACTACATCATCAGTATACTCGCACGCAATAAAGTTTCTGATGGATGGGAA
>UZAN01048237.1:0-24553 GCA_900618425.1 Echinostoma caproni | reverse complement strand
TGCATCTGTACACGTGTATACGGCAGTCAAAGTCATTTTTATGTAGTCAGTGGGATATTCGTATCTTCAAACCCGAGCTATGCAAACAGCGTAAATGGTTAGTCATATTCGCTTTGCCTTTGCGATTACCCCCCCCCTCCCGCCACACTCTCTCGTTCTTTGTGTTACTGTGTCGTATTGTGCGTTGTGATTGCCAATCATGTCTTCATTTCACGGTGGATATCTCACTGACTATAGAAAAATGACTTTGACTGCAGTGTGCACGTGTACAGAAGCAGCGAAATGACCTTGGCTACATTGTGCATACCGATGTTTCTGACTTCTTTATTCAAACTAATTAACTTAGTTTGGAAGAATAAGATTTTTATTGATAATCCAATCAGGCCGGTTCACTTATCAGTAACAGTATGCACGGTCAATGGCCTTTTTGCGTCTCGCCGCACGCGAGCACGTGCACGTCGTGCGTGCGTGCGAGAGAATGAGTGCATACGTTCTGCCATCATGTGCGTGACACTTGACGAAAACATTGTATGCATGAGAATGCTGCGCGGGTAGCAAAGTATATCAATTACATTACTTCTACTTGGTCTCATTCAGACCTCGGTTGAATGCGCTTTTAGTGTGGTCAATTGTGTGTAGAAATCCGGGCAATACCTAACATTTTCCGGACGTCACTTTTCGCGTACAATTTAATTGTATGTACACATTGTTATCTCCGTACAGCGCATTATGACGTGTTTTACACAGCTGGTTTAAGCCTTATCCTTCCGTGCTAGAATCTTCCCTTTTCTTTTTTCACTTTTACTTCCTTTTACTGAATACACAATGATACACTTTTTCGGAAGGGGAAACGGCCAATCAAAGGGCTGCCATATAACATACAATGGGAAAGTCAGCTGGTGGTGGTGGTGGTGAGATTGGAACACACGTCCACCGGGGTGATAATTTGGCGATTTTGCCACCACCGCACGATCCGTTTGCACATTATTGCACTCGTCGGTCTTTGTTACCTCGGTGCCTTTATGTAGATTTTCCTTAGCATGCACCGCTACATCATCTGTGCCACGGTACCTGTACAATACAGGTCTGTCGCAACCACAAGTCGTCTGGTTTAACCGGTAGTAACTCGATTGCCCTCAAGCAACGCGATCTGCTAAAAAGGTTTGTCACGACTGGCCGTGGTCGATGCAATTCCTGCTAGTGTACATTTTTCTGACCTGTGGAGAATACTGACACTATGCAGTGTAGCCGTTAATCACGAAGTACACAGTGAAGCTCACTGCAAGCATTGCACTGCTTGGAGTGCATGCTTGTTTGTGCAAAAACAATCAGCTTAAACTACTCCATCAAAATGAGAAGTTCCTATTCGTGTCTCTTACAATTTTAGCGTTTCTGTATCACGCCAACGAAGCCTACAGTCAGTCGGAAGCGAATTCCACAATGTGATGGACTGTTTTGTTCTTGCTGCTTTGAGTGTCTGTAAGATTGCGATGGGTGCTTAGTGGGAGAAGATGTGAGACTCAAGTACGCCAAAAAGCTGATCACAATGATTGAGTGAGCAAATAAGAGTGGAAGAGACAAGTCAATTTTTTGCAATTTTTCAGAACAGAAATAACCCATGAACCTACCCGTTGTTGTTTGTTGGGAACTCGAGAAATGATAGACATTGGTGAGGCGTCGTAAACTTTTGCATTTCGTAATCTTCGTGTGAACTGTTTGGTCACTGATAACGAAAGAAAGGTTTGGTGAAATCAAGAGTCAGCGAAATGGAAATGATCGATGTCATATAAAGCGGACAGTTCATTAATAACACGAGATCCATGGATGAAACGGATCTCACTGAAAAACTTGGGTGTCGTGCCCATGATTATTGAGGAAATTAGCTTGTCTTAGCCACGACAAATGAAAACCAAAACACAAAGGCGTTGGTGACAACGTTTCGACCCTCTTGGAAGGCCTTTTTCAAGTTGTTTAATCGGTTAATCTCACGTTACCAGCAATTATAAGGCGATGGGATGATGGCATCGTATAGAACTGGGATGCGGTTCGAGCATGCTTGTATGTGTAAATGCATGTGTATGTGTGTGTGTGTGTGTGTACTGGTGATCGTTCAACAGGTGGTTGGGGCGAGTGAAGTTAATTTAACCTTTATGTCGAAACGTGTGAAATTAGTCACTTGGCATGTGGGTTGGGGGCCAGACTATTTTGTATTCACAAGTGTTAATTGTTGCCATAACTGTGGATCGGATGGATTGATTGCCCTAGGTTCAGCGTTGATCAGGAGCGTTTCGGCTACCAAACGTTCCTTGTGACTCCTGAACCCACGTTTCAGAATGCGCGGGTTTTTGAAATCAACTGCATGTCCTTCGCACATTGCGTGACCAGCGATTGCGGAATTGTGTTCCACTCGATTCCAACCTGCTGCATCATTTGGAATCTTTTTCGTTAGATGCATGAGTTCAGTCATTCCTTTGTCTAGGCTTCTGGACGTTTGGCTGACCTACGTAACAGGACAATCTAGACAATGTATTCTATAGACAACGTCAGAAGTGTCCTCTTTTGCACGCGGGTCTTTGAGGTTAACTAGTTTGGAGTAGATTTTGTTAGTGTTTGTGAACACAACCCTCATGTTTACCTGGTTGAGTATCCGTCGTATGCCTTTGGACGTGTTACTACGATATGGAACCACAACAGTTGTCAGCCAGTCGTTTTTTGGCTTAGTTGACTGCAGTGGGTTGTTATTTCGGCGTTTGATTTTTTCCAGTAACTCCTTCGGATATTCATCATCTTCTTCGACAGTTCATTAAGTTTGTTATTCAGAGACGGGAGGAAGGCGCCGGTGAGGAGGAAAATAGGTAGGCGTTCGGTCATTAACATCCCACGCATTCAACGAGCGCTTTAGAGACAAACCAGACTGTTCAGCTTGTGCTCTTCAAAATCACCTTGAACCGATCAACTGTGGAGGGAAATGACTAGGTGACCTTCACGACCAGGATCAAGCCAAATTGGCCAACTAATTGCTTTGGAGCGGTAAAAACACAATCGATGATTTTGTATGAAGTGATGCACGAATGTACGGTAGATATCGATTGTGTACGGGGAACTAGTGTTTATCACGAACTCGATACGTCATTTTCAATCGGACCTGTGATCCGTTCAACAGGTAAGGAATGCAAAACATTGTTCAAATAAATCTACACACGACAGGCAACCAACATACCGAACAGTGGGGTCGGCTGCTGTGCACCGAGCAGCACAACAGTGATTCAGCACGGAAGCAGAAGCTCGAACGAGCTGAACCATTGCAACGTGAATCACATACTTCTGAAGAGGTTTATGTGCAATTCAACCGGGTTCAGCTTAATACGTGGACCTACGGGTCGGGTTCTTGTTACTGAAAACCGATTCGTTGGCATGGAACACGTTTTCGAAGCATCTCGTTGTATAGTGCAGGAAAATATGTGGCAGTTCACATAAAATGTTCAACCTAGTGATCTGAAGAAGGGTATAGCTGGAGGATGAGAAAAAGAATTTTCGTGTCCAGCAGGATGATTCTAATTGATTTACAACTCATGCGTGCATCGTGACTAGCTGCCAAATTTATCCAATGTAAGTGAAAGAAAATATTTCCTCATGTAATTTCCGCGTGTCACAGAGACCACCCAAAACCATGCCAATACTTAGTTTCATCAGCTATACAGGTACATCGGATAAGTTACCATATGAACTCGGAAACGGGAGGTTGCCAGTGTCCTGATTGAACGTAAGTCTGGCCGGCTTAGTGGCATGTCAACATGGCAGAGAGTCCATAAATTCCCGTAAATGGGGGTTGATTACAGCCACTTAGGTGGAAATCAACTCCGACGCAGTGGTGATTCAATTTTGCCGATCAAATAATTTTGAATTATCGTGGATGTAAGACGTAACGACCAAGTTCCCTCTGAGTCCGTTTTTGAACCAACAAAAGCACAGTGGTTGTACAATGCTGGCAATTTCTGTCAACAGAGCAAAAGGTGCAACAGGGATCTTCCATATACGCTTTCAATGCATAAAGAAACACTTTTTTCGTGAATGCTTGAATGGGATTGATCGCGCGAACACTCATCCAACTGTCTGTTGCGCAAGAAACACAAAACAGTGACCGAGAGCGCCTTCTGTGTCACATGTAAACCGCCTGTCGGAAGCTGTGATCTATCGGTCCGATTAAAAAAAGATAGACTAATGAAAAACGAGTCTCTTGGAAAACTCAGAGCATTCGCGGTCAATAGAAACACTTTGTTAGTCGCAATCGCTGAGAGCAGGCAATACATTATGCAGAATGTAGAGGTTGTTGAGCAAACCAAATGGAATGATTAATAAAACAACTGTATGAAAGAGAGCGATCAGTGGTACAAAGGCGACTGCGTAATCAACATCCGAATGTATCACCAGCCGCCTCATGGACCTTGATGTTCCACTTTATGTTGTTTATGTAAAAAACCGCGTATTACTGTTCAATGTTTCCTCGAAAAATGGAATATCTCTGGTATCACCGTTTTCTGGTGGCTCACACATTTAGATATGTATTGCGTTGAGGGAGTTTTTGGTAGGCCGCATCGATGCGATTCGACTAAATACTACATGTATCCTAGTTAAGCTTTATGTGTTTCACTACCCCGATTAACTCTTTACAGGTTCAGCGGCCCTTTTCAACCATTTTGTTTTGTAGCAAGTTATTCCCACCTGCTGGAGATTAGCCTCAATCACCCCAAAACTGAAGAAGGGTTCCTCAAATTTTGTTCTAATACCTGCAGATTAATTGTTTAAAAGGTGTTTGAAGGACTGCTGACTAAAACCCTGTCCACCCAGTTCAATATTTGAATATACCGATTCCCATGGTAATCTTGGGTTCCCTTGCTTCTCTTTTACACTTCGTTTTGTCAGCCTTTGAAAGGAAAAGAAAGACCATCCGTTTATGCTTTCTGAATTGCAATGATAACTTCAATGCCATACATAGGCAAATATTGCTAAACATCCTTTCCTCAGGCGGCGTTCAACCTCCTATGATGGAACTCTTGGCTAACTGTTTCTCCAACCGTTGGTAGTTCATGCGCTGGAAGGACGTACATCATCATGGCTGCCCTCCTTACAACGGATACTTCAGGGCGCTATACTATCCCCCTTTATATTTTCCCCTTAAATTTCCTCTACACATCTGAACAATTCCTCTGTTAGTACTAAGCACTCTGACGATGCAATATTTGCATTACTTTACCTCAACTCATCATTTTAGACAATGCTACAAGATTGCATAGAAGAAATTGTGGAGTGGTCCGAAACAAAGGCACGTAGAAATGAACCCCGAACAATTTTCATGATGCGATTTTCTCCCTTTTGACAGATGACAAATACTATGTACTGCACAATGCTAATCAAATTTATCTACCTTGACTGGCCAAATGGACAGATAACCGTCTGTTAGATCTGTTAGATATCTTGGTGTGGTATCTCTGCATAACTTCCGTTGGTTTGATCTCGTCAATAACGTGTTCCTGAACATCAGAAGGCTTATGTTTTATGCTTCGCTTCTTAGATCACTGTCCTATTCAACTCAGAAAGCTTCATATTTTTGCCTGAATTTTACCCCGCGGGCTTTATGGTTCCTCCTTTATGTTCCCCGATCTATTTAATCGAAGGCCATAAACTAAACCCCCTCAATTACTCACGTCTATTGCGGTATGTAGTCCTATTCCCCGGGAACATCTGGTACACTAGTTCGTGGTGCACCACTTCAAAGCCTGCGAAGAGTTCTCCCAGAGGATTCTATCTGATTGCTCTCATCTCCTATATTCTGATCTTATTCAGTATCTTTGTTTTTCATCCAGCGGTTCTGGTTACAAAAATATAAAGACACGGACTGGGCCGTAAAGGCGTTTTTTTGTTCCGTTGCTCGCTAGATTTCTCACGAATTATAAGCTCATTGCATGTGATCTGTCCAAGCTGCGTATCTAAACGAATCATAAATGCCATGCCATGAGTTTTACCCCTGGGGATGCATAAAAACGATTCCTTGAATTGCATTGATTACATTTAAGGCGTTACTTTCTTCCAAGTGCATGAATTTGTAGTTCGGAATAGTATGAGACCCCTGGGTGTTTTAGTGAAACACTGTGGTGTAGCTATTCGATTGTCTGCTCTACATTTCCCCCTTGTCGGCATGATGTTCTCCTGGTGAATACTACACAGTGACCGTTCGAATGTTTTATTTGCGGGCACAGTTAATCAGCTTTAAGCATGATTTGCTTAATACTATCCTCATTGGCTAATTTTCAAGTTCCTCCCTAAAGGTAAAAACGCAAGCGCGGCTACTTGCAATCAACGCTTAGTCACACACTCTCATCGAAAATGACTGTACCATCTTTGTTCAGCACGAAGATCAGGTAGGTTTTCGCAATGATAACGGATTTACCGTGCACGCTAGACTCATGCATCCACCGCAGCACGGGTGTCGTTTGTTTTCATGTATCCTGGCCTAATCAAAATGTTGAGAACTCATTAATTGGAATCAATGGTTTCAAATGCTTTTGTAAGAAACATAAAGCACTGTGGGAGGAAAATAGAAGGTGGAGTGATCTCCTAAATCAACTCTTCTGGGAGTGGCAAGTCTGAGGTTCTCTCTGGACAATGTTAACGCAACATATATCCGCCCATCAAGCGATAACATCAAGCCATTTTTTGGATAATGTCGTTCAAGTAGAGGCCGTCTCGAAAAAACTTTTGGGTTTTTGCACACCACGGAAACCACTTGCCGTGTTGGTCCCGATTGTCTTTCATCTTCCCCTCTGAGATATCGAACTTATTCTCTCAGTGAAATATTAGGATCATTTTTGAACACTTCCTTAAAAACCTGCCCCACGCTGGACTGTTGAAAATTGTTCCCATTCCCATCTTCTTTACTTCCAAAGTTCTAACCAAACGCATCCCTCCTATCGCTTTAACTTCTGTTGGTCTTTAACTAGCAGAATATGTTGTCCTTACCCGCATTCAGTCCTCACTTGATGTCTCGTATGATCCTCTTTATTCTTCCTGTAGACCACAGATGCACCTTGATGCAGTTTCCTCACCAGTGCATAAAATTACTAAATCCTTGAACGAATCTGCAAAATCTGTTCGTTCTGTAAATTTGGACAACTTATCTTCTTTTGATTCTATTCCTTCTTGATTTCTTCATTGCAAACTGAAGACCTTCGGTTGTCCTAGACAGTTATTTCTTGGCCTAGTTATTACGTTCCTGGGAGAAATCAATGTCTCAGGTTAGGTCGAAGGAAGTCCAAACCCTTGATGAACAACTTTGGGGTACTCCAGGGTGCTGACCCTTCCCCGTACTTATTTTCTATGTATACTAGTGACTTTTCTGCCAGCGCCCCTTCAAATACTATGACAATGTGGTTTTATGTCAGGCCATCTCCGATTCTTCTTATCCTTCAAACTTTTCTGACAACTGAAGAAAGATTAATCAATTCGTCGCCATGTCCAGTCTCTTTCAATCTCTCGAAACACTTTCAAAGTCCCTTTACATCACCACGTTCTTCTTCCCTAGCTGAACCGGCATCGATTGGTTCTGAATCAGTAACCCGAGTAAGCTATATAAAATACCTGGGGTACTTTATCAATGCTAATATTCATTGGACCTCTCACATTCAATGTATCGTCAGTAAACTACGACGACTTTCTTTTCATATCCGTAGACCTTACCGGTTTCGTATTCAACGATCGACTATCTCCAAATTCGTGTACAAATGTGTTTGCCCCATTTCACTTTTTTGTTCACCCGTTTTTCCTATCTCCTAAGAAAGATTTCAAAATGCTTCGACATAGACCGACCATTGTTAGCCGCGTTTCTTTAATCCCGCTGGAGGAGTTGGTGACTAAACTGTGCA
This sequence comes from Echinostoma caproni, assembly GCA_900618425.1. Lineage (NCBI taxonomy): Eukaryota > Metazoa > Platyhelminthes > Trematoda > Plagiorchiida > Echinostomatidae > Echinostoma > Echinostoma caproni. The sequence continues at coordinate 16,634 of UZAN01048237.1, read as the reverse complement.
AATGTTATGTGAATGCATATGAAAAGTTTGCTCATAAGATTCTTATAGGCTCCATATATCCACTACGCACAGATTTAACTTCTTGGTTTTCCCATTCGTCGACTAGGTCCAGATACCCTTGTGTTTCCTCTCGAATAAACATGTATCACAACCACGGTACCCCATTTAAGTATTCTAGTTAACAAGGAACAGGTTTTCACAGACTGTTAACATTTTTGCTATTCAAATTTCCTGTTATGCTATCTTCAATTTGTATCTTTTTGGCTGAAATTTGGGCTTTGTGCCTATAGCAGTTATTACAAATATAATTAAATTGCAATTAAAATTACAAGATAAAGCAATCTCTGTTTAGTAGTGCTTTTACAGCTGAACAATTATCAGAAAAGTGGAATCATCCCCTGACCTAATCTGAAACATTACGTGTTGAATCGGTGTAGTGTTTATGTCGTGAAATAGCAGAGGACTGGACACATACCACTCAATAGAAGATTAAAATGGCTGACAAAATGAGGGACTCGATTTGGTCGTTTATCTGTTTTCAAAGTGATTTTAACAAGGCGGGCAGAAAACATCCTGGTGTTCGTCTTATGCTTGTTTATGATAGTTAAAAATTCAATAGGATTGCTAGAATGCTTCTTAACACATTAGTTGCATTGTTATATTTCACCCATTTCACCGAGTTTTCACCATTGGATTTAAAGAACATTAGGATAAAAAGTGAGGCGATAGATGGAAACAGGCAAACGTTTGCATACATACATACATACATACATACATACGCAATACATACATACATACATACATACATACATACATACATACATACATACATACATACATACAGATACATACATACATACATACATACATACATACATACGTACATACATACATACATACATACATACATACATACATACATACATACATACATACATACATACATACATACATACATACATATACAAAAGGACAGAGAGATGGAGAGACAGAATTTGTGAGAAAGAGCAGACTAGCACCGCGATCATCTGGTTAGAATGCACGGTCAATAAAATGTTCTACTCACCAAAACACACAATAAGAAATCTTATTGGTATCAAGTAGGTCAACAAAGTGACCACCGCAAGATACAAGAAAAATAGTAAGCTGAGCCATGGAACTTGCCACCTGATTAAACTGAAATAAACAAGATATGTGGAAGAAGTGCAGATGTCATCAATTATTGGGGATATCTCTCGATGCAATTCGGCAATCTACTGTATTGGAATGCGTGTCAGGCTGTGTATGTATCAATAGGCGCATGCATGCACAGCAACAGTTAAACATGCACTACTCTAATTTCCTCGAATTGCTTAAAAAATGTTTAGATAATTGTTCCAACTCATAAAAAAGAGGATGTACTACAGGATGTGTTATTTCTCTTAGGGGGAAAGTTCACTTGAACCTATAATACCGTAAAACACGCCGAATATAGAATGACTACTTGGACCTTATGGTGAATGACTGCAGCCGGCGATGCAGATGCTGATGTTGGAGAGTTCTTTGAGCTGGAAGAGTTAATGCAAATGGTTAGTAACAATACTAGGAGACATCAATTCCAAAAGTTTGTGGTTTCAGATATCCGACGGCGGACAGTGATAAGGATGGTGCTTGCTTATATTCATTCTCCACATGATTTCATCATTAGTGAACTTTTAAGATTAGTACAAGTGAATAACTTGACAGACCAAACTTTCAGATAAAATACGAACGATATAAATGCGAAATCTATTCACACTCACCAGTCAATCTTTTCTAAGATCGAGGCTACAGTTTCCATGGCGGATTGCAATGTTCCCAAAACTTCACGCGCTTTTTCCAGCTTGAATTTCAGTGGCTTTTTCCGACCATGCTGAAAATCAGAGCGGCGATAACAGAGTATATAGAATGGAACACAAAGCCATGCTCACAATCATAGTTATGATCATCCTACTCAAATGGTTTCTCACAAAGCGAGTACTGTATTGTTTGTGTTATTTGTAGCACTGATCTAAGCATGAGCGAATTCCTCCGGTTGCAACTTTGCAGGACAAAATAACAAGGTAAGATGTCAAATACAATCCGCTTGGACTGTTTCCAACTGAGTCATGACCCTGGTCACTAGTGATGAGATATATAAATTGCGATACCTCCATTAAGCTCGCAACGATGGTTCGTGCGATTTGGTCGATAAGGAAAATTAAACAAATGGTTTCATCGACTGCTCGGTGTTCGAGTGGGTAGCATTCTTGCCTCGCACTTATGCGGTCCCGGGTTCGATCCACAATCTGATCGATGGGTTCGCACCGCTGAGGAGACCCCACCAAGTAGAAGCAGCTGTCCATGGCATCTTGGCTTTTCAGTTCAAGCTTCATTTGCTCAGTACACGACGAATTTCGCAATACAGTCAATTCAAATCCTCCGCTACTCCCATGTAAAATAACAAATAGAACCTAACAGAACCCAGACTCAAGCGAATAGCAACTATGGGCTGTTCGCTTACCGTATGCGTTTATATTTATCCTAAAAGCGACAGAACTTTCACACACTCAGATCATAGTCAAGAAACTATAACTGGTTACGATTGGTTATTTAAAAAGTAGCATTTTAAACCAGCTCTGAAAAATGTTCTTTGAAATCACTTAATTTTTGTAGCATGTGGCATGGTTGCTTACATAAAATTGCTGTTGTTTACTCAAAAAGCGAAACGGGTTCGATAATAAACGGAATAATTTTAGACTTTCAGCATTGTGTTAACTGACTGTAACAATGATATAATAAAATACAACTTCAGTTCCCTTTTGAACTATTTAATATAAAACGTTCCGTTTAATGGGCAAGAAAGCGACTGTCAACTAAATCTAAAAGGGGAATGTTTGTCCCCACTTTTCCGGGTAGTAGTTGTCAGGGGAAGCCTAACCTTCCCCTGAGAATCCTCACGGTAGGAATCCATGTAAAAGTGCTGGCGTTTTCTCGGTTTTACTTGATGCGTGGGCGTCAGGGTAACGGATGGAGGAGCACGGTCACGCGATTTGTGCATTCCCTCTATTACCGCCCACGTAACCCCAACCCCGAACAAATGTCCATAGACAACTCCATAAATACTACATGTTTCCCCTTCACTCAACACACGGTTTGTTGGTGCTAGCAGTAAAGGCTAGTACCGTTTGCAACTGTTCTTTACCTGGAATCGCTGGGATACACATTGTGGGACCAGGTTCGGTGATAATTTCTGGCAGATACAACAGTAGTAAACTAATCTACTGGGTTGTGCCTAACCATTATGATAAATCGGATATTTCTTAGAATTATTTGATTTAACCCGTAAAATTCTTGGTGACTAATTTTGTATGAAACTGTAAACCTCTAAATGTTTAGGGACGAGGGGGACTAAGAAGATAGTTGCATGATGTGGCCGTTAGCGAGACAAAGAAGGACTAGGCTTTCGTGAACTGCGTTTTAAATGCCATAAAGCTGTGAACTGGTCATGAATTGTCATTACCAGTAACTCATCATTGTTCGGTCGTTTTACTACTACGTTTTTAACTGGAAGAAATGCCCACCGCAAAATTCTGTCCAAATCAGCCTGTTGCAGAAGTAAAACTACCTTCTATCAATGTATTTTTCTGGACATAGTTTAAACATCTACCGTGGAAGACTAGTGCATGCTAAAGCGATCAATTCAAAACATTGGACTGCCATCACTCAAGCGCCAAAGGAAATGGGTACACCGAAAACAGGTTGATGAGTGCTATTTACTTAATATTGAAATAATCCACGGATCGGTAATAGGAAACTGAGTTTACCTTGGATTTCTGATCCTGCTCTTCCGGTTCCGAATCCAGGTCCTCATCCAAAAATTCCTGTTCAACCAATCAAAACAGAACAGCCCAAATAAAAGTATTTTTTATGAGAGAATTTAACTACTTTTACAATACAAACGGATTGAGTTTGAACCGGTTAATTGACAGTCTGAGCTGCCCAATCTGAGCTGCTCAAGCTGCTGTAGTGAACCGAGGTTACGAACAATTCCACTTGCACAACAAGCGAGGTCACACAAACAAACACAAACGAAAGTGTATTTTGTGGGAAAGGGCACAACATGACTTGATTTGATGGAGATGTTGGATTTGTGAGCAGCAATGATTTGGTGATAGGAGACAATCTCTAACATGTCTGGTAGACTGACAAAATAAGCAAAAAGAGCAACGAGATAACGTTCTCACTTCAGCGGATGTTGCTTCAAAACAGACAGAACATGTTGAAAACAAAACAACCACCCTATATAAAACCGTGATTGAGAAACACGTGAGTTTGAATCACATACAGTTGACTCTCTAATTTACAATTGGATTTTATTGAGAACCATTCACCAAAGTTGATGTACGACTCACTTCATTGTTCAGGTATTCCTCGTAATCATCCTGTAAAGAAAGCGACAAACAACGATGAACACTTTGCGTTTTTCTGACGATCGGTATTAATAGTTCCGTGTGAAATTTGATAATACCGAATTTGAAGATCATTGGTGAGAGTCTACCAGTTTGCCCATGGGATAATAATATCAAATGCAAGTTGCTTGAGAGATGAGTGCATGTTATACAGAATGTTCGCCACCAAAACGTATAACACTGGAGTATAAGCATGAAATGGAGAGAATTTATCAGTTTCTCTCAAAATACCGCCTAACTGTGACAGAAGAATCATGAAGTAGCACTTTTGCCGTTCGTGTTTTCCGGGCACCTGAGTGTTGGCTTATATTTTGTGAACTGCACGGGCACACTAAACTTGAGAGTCCTTTCGCCTATGCGGTTTTTACCAGCCCGAGCACATCGAATGATGTCGTCTTTGTGACATTTGCAAAGTCGGTTGCAGGTCATCCGAGCTGTGGATTGATTGTCTCTATCTCAAAACCCCGATAAAAATTGATGATTTTCTTCTGCAAAACGTTCACAACGCCAGCCCTATTGAGATTTTTACACGTTTTGCGATGAGGAATAAAAATTCACATTTTGGGACTGTTTGGGGAAAAAATCCTTTTATTTCGTGATATTTTTAATCTGTGTCTGATTTTATGGGGTCATCCAGATAGGGGAAATCCTGAGATAAAAGTAGTTGGTTCGTGACCTATGGGATGGGGCAGGTCAGTGGAACAGCTCCGGCATTTCAGATCGACCAGGGTATCCAAAGTACTTAGCCTACAACACGATTTTGTGCACTGTGAATATTTGAAAACGGGATCGTGGTAGGGTGGTACACCCAAGGTACGCATTAGCTCAGATGATTCAAAGGGGATTTTATCCATCCGCATTGGTAACATTTTCTATCCAGTAAATCCTCAATGTGTTGTTCGCATCCAACACGGTTGTGTATGTGACTGAAGGACAAAGTACACGACTCTGCCCTCGTATTTTGTGTACACTCATTTATTTGTTCCTGTGATACATGCATGTACTTAGGCCGCCCGATCATGCGGTTGTCCGAACGAATTAGTGAACAAGGCTCGGTATGAGTGAAGAATAGAACGATTACCACCAGGGTAGTGGTTACACACATAGAGTAAACAGCTCACACTATGAAGGTGACCGAGGCTTTTTTACTCTCTTGCATAATGCTAGCTTGAAGCAGTAAAACTACGTCTCAACCATCCTTCCTCTGCATATCCAAATACAACTGATGCAGGCACAAATTTCCCTGCCCTAGGCCTCCACATCCTCAGTAATTTTGTCGATTTATTGAGTGAACAAACAACAGTGATCATTGTGAACCTCACATTTGGTCTCAGGATGAAAAAAACTCCTATTCGGATATGATGTGAATGGTTGCATCCCCAAGACAATTTTTCCCGTAATTGTTGGTATAATGTGATGCGTTGTCACTGGTACAGAGCACGGGATAAAAGGCTTTATCGTCCCTGTTTTGTTTTAGAAAGAGACCAAGTCCTCCTGGTTTTACCTATATTTTTTTTAACTGAAAATATATTTTCGTTCTTCAGCTTCAAACAAGTTTTTATCAGACTCCCAGCTCCGCTCATTCTTGATTGACCCATTCACTCAATACGTTTGAGCTTTCGAGGTATTTTGCCAGGTCACGTGTGGGTAACTGGAAAAGAATTTGTAAACAGACAAGTTTGTTTTCAGAGTCTTCTTTAAATTGCGCCAAATGCATCACCAAATATGAAGGTTTATTTTCATTCTTTTTCTGTTCGGTCGATCTCGGGCTCGGACTGGCCTGGGTCATTCGTTTGACTTTGCTACATTGATAACCTTTTTCAAGGATACATGTCCGTGTGCCTCATCATTTCAATCTTGGTATCGGCCTTCCCATTGGGTTACAAAAATGCCCCTATCATTAAGTATGTTAGGTTTTATGACCAACTAAACCAAATATCTACAAATTACGCACACGACTACACCGAATCTAAAATTTTCTTTTGGTGGACATGGGAACTTTAGACAAAGGGAGTGCGGATTTTAAATAGAACACATTAATTCATTATGCAAAACTGTTAAGTTCAACATCTTGTCATAACAGAGTGATCGATAGGGGGATGCCAGCGATTGTGGCTCATCAGTAACGGCATCGTCTAGATCTTTGGGGTAGTGGATTTATTTCAGTTTGCAAAACATAGCCTGTCCATCACCAGTATCAAACAAACTAAGCTGTGCCTACTAAGAACACCAATTCCAACAAAACAATATAATTAACCAACCCGTTAAACTGTTTGTGGAAGGCCAGTGGGGCTTAGGTGAATCTCTACTGACGTTTAAAATGTCGGTAACACGGCTATATGTGTTTGAACTCTGGGTTTCATATGTTGTGTCATACACATTTGTTCAGGCTTATTTGAAGGGTCTACGCTGTACAAAAACAGATGGGATCCATTTATGAGTTCTAACTGCGCGAAATTCACTGATCACTTCAAAATCCAAACACACACTCCATTACTATTCATCTTGCGTGCTCCTGCTTCCTACGCTTCCAAAACCTTTACCCATTCATAAAATGAGATTTCATGCTAAAGTACATAAGTACGATAGCGTCACAAATTATTGATTCCCATAAAGGATTCATGCGATTTGACCACAATGGTTGAAACCACGTTTCTGCTCATGTCTTCGTTGAATCCGAACTTGCACCCAAAATAGAATTTTTTGCAACTATTTCCTCAGCTCCATTGTTGGCGTAGTAACAGGACAATCAAAATATCAGCACTGATTAGTGAGTTGTTTAGGATAGAGTATGCTGAAGATAGTATGTTGCTGAGTTATCAGCCTTTGGATATAGTTACATATCTGTTAACTGTTCTAAACCTCCGGTACGCCGCGGCTACGTGTTTAGACAGACTTCTGTTTAATCAATCAAGGAAATTAGAAATCACGTGACGGAATTCTTCTGTTAAGGGTTTGTTATGGGCTACCCACTGTGGCGGTATGCGAGTTCCATATTGTCCAATCTTGCCTATCCTATTGGGGTCTTAGTTGGTTCAACACTCCCGGTCATAAAGCTCAGTCTATCTGTGATCCTAAGTAAACTAACTAATTAATCGTGACGATTGCCTTCACCCTGTTTTAGAGCATGATAATCATGCTTATAGCTAGAATCACATTATTTTTGTCGAAGTACACGAAAAGTGTTGAAACCGACAACATGTGAACGGAAAAATCATTTATCGTGTATTCCTTTCGCATAATAGTTTGATAAAATGAGAACTTCAATCCTCCGGGACAAATTAAACTTGTCTAACCATCTACAACCGCGTTCATTTTTAGGAAAGCAAAATGAAACGTTTCCAGTCACTCCATTTACATATGGGTAAAAAAGAAACAACTTTTATTATCACTATAAGCATAAATAAAATCAACTTTTCTAGCATGTCAGCACTCACTCTGCGTGAATTACCGTACACACGGATTAATATGTAATCTTGAGAAACATGTTCCCCGATGTTGGCAAGAAAAATCCCAAGTTCGACAGAGGTTTTTAGGTGTTGAAATGCTCGACATCCTTTTCATGCTAATATTCTAATAGCACTGTGGTAACCGTGGCCTACGAGATAGCGCCAGCCACGGTGCGACACACACCAGTTTCTTGGCAACGAACCACGGGCCAATAGTGCTAACTAATCAGAAGCCATGCGGTTCAAACGGAAGCTCTATGAAGACAAGAGTATAAGCAGGCTATTGACAAAGACCTGTTAAATCAAGTGTGTTTCTTTGTACATATTATTCAATTCTATAGGTTTCCTCAATAAATTAACCGCCCCTTCTGTAACCTTCTACCTGCCTCTCGGTGACGGGGGACTCCCAAAAAGGATTGTTATTACGATTCATTGGGATCATTTGCAACTATGATTCGTGATCAATGATTCGTCTATCTTCTGATTACTACAAGCATTTGATTTGATTGTGGTCTGATGATCTAGCCAATTGCAGGATCCATTAAACATCATAATAATACTAGACAGGTTGATCCCAATGTCACGTTTTCAAAGGTGGTCTGTATTCTAGTAATGGCTTCAACGTCACATTCCAGATATGGTTCCATTGAAGATAACCACTTACATTTCTTATCAGATGGAAAGCTGCGTATGCCGATAAAGAAACCCGAAACCTCATTCCATTTGCCCGATTACGTCATTTCAAACACAAAACTCCCAAGTTATCATATGTCATTCGTTCGACTTAGTTTCAACACTTCACACGGCACAACGTCATTATGTCGCATATCAGTCACACCAATGCATCACTGATCCATACGTCTATTTTGACGTCAGCGGGTCATTCAATGAATCTTTACAGGCCATCAGGTATTCAAACAACAATAGTTCAACAATCATCTTAGTTATTGTTCTGCAACAGGAAAGGTACGTTCCTGTTTTAGAATGATAAAATTGCACGGCGATTCCTCCGCAGACCTCAAAATACCCTAGGTCTTATTTTTTCGTTTGCCGCAGAAGGCCGACGCCTACCCGAGAATCTGTGCGCTGGATTCTTTTGATCTTTTTATTCACCTCAGAACCTTAGAATTTCTTTGACCAAACTAATAACATATCCAACTTATCACATAACCTAAATCTATCCGGTTTTTCGAGAGGTGTATTATGTTTATCCACTGTTGGGTCAACTTATTCAGTCCCACAGGGCGCCGATATGTGTATTCATTGACAAATAAATCACCGACAAATAACTGACACAAATTGGGTAGTGCTTAAACAAGACTCAACCAATTGACGATTGACAGTCGTACTGGTATCAGACTCTAATCATTCGGGGTCAGCACGCCGTGACAGCTCAATGCTAACCCGTAGATTGAGCACTATGATTACAAGGTTTGCTCATTTATTGAACCCAATACTGATCCCGCAATTAATAAAGTGATGGGTGAAATAATTAAATTACACTTTTTTCACGTCTTACCTCTTCACTTTCCTCCGCCGACGGGAGTGATAAGCGGTGTCGTGCACGACTTTTGAACCAGTCCATCGTGAGGAACCAACACGCGGCGAATCCGAACATCATTCCGCCCATAATCATATAGGGCTGTACAAATAGGATGCCGACCCACATGCCCACCAGGAACATAAAAGACATTAGTCGATTTTCCCAACTGTAAAGTTTCATGAACATTTTTTGTCCTTGAGCCAAATAAGCTCCGTACGGCGAGATACGATCGATCTTTTGTTGAAGTTCCTATAGCGAAAAAAATTAGAAGGCATACTGATTGTTGTTTCGACGAGTGATGGTATTAAAATTCACTGTTCATCACCCGGTTTGGGAAATTAAGCAGCCTGGAATACAATAAAATGACCCTATATTTGGACTACTTAGGAAAAAGACGGTGTGAACTTGATACAAACAAAGCAGAAACAAAAGTGTTCTGAGGGAATAAACCTGAAAGCAAACAAACAATAAAATCAATTGTGATCAGATTCATCAATGGATACTGATCCTAAAGAGAAAAACGCATTCGTCTGTAACAACCAATGAGGCTGAGAATGTGGATTTCACCGTCAATAAACGCTTGTAGCAGATCCAAACACATTAGCATCAATAATCATAAGGAGAATCGTACGAGGAATACTGGTTATCGTCAATTGCCGGAAAACATTGGAGGCTGGTATTCGGCATCAAAATAGTTTGGAAATGAAGAAGTGATGGCCTTTGTTTTTTGGCAGAAGAATGTGCTCGTCAATTGGATATTCTAGGAGTAAAACGATATCCGATTATTTTTCAATCACTGTTCATGTGTAGTGGCGTGTGACTTACATCAAGAGTTTCAGAGTCTGGGTTGCGGTGAAACGAAAGTCTGAGTTTGCAGCTTCAGAAGTGAAAACTACAATTGTCATGAGCCTTCTTCGGAAAAACCGAATTAAATTATCTCCTCTAAACCGATAATAAATAGAATCTCGCTGTTTTGACAGTGTCATCCCTGAAATTTTAAGCCCAATTGATTGGAGTTACATTGGTATGGACTTTGCCAGGCAGTCACTAAGTTTTCAAATTTCCCAGTCAATTCAGTTTTCATATTTTCAGTAAAAATTATTTACACATGCTTCGCCAGAAACCATTGTTATATTGGATTGGTACAAACATAAGGAAGCTATATGTATTGGTAAGTCAAATAGTTAAAAAGACCCGTCCATTCTTCCATTAATAATGATTTGCCAAAATGTTTGCACATTGCTTTCTTAGTTTTACAGTTTTTTAATGTCAAATAGTTAGATTGTTTTCGAACACGAATTTAAACATCCGCTTGTTGCATCCCAGAAATCAAACTGCATGCTTCCTTTGTTTCAACTTTTTTCAAAATACCGCTTTGATCATATTTTTCAGTTACGTGTTTATTTGTCCAGACTGTAAACGAACTACTCATCGGTCAGTTGTGGAAGGTAGTAAAATTAAAACTTACCGGGACGTATTTTCGGATGAGCTCCTGCAAAATAGAGTACACAAGTTACGGATATTTGCTTATTTGTCTGAATGCACAGAGTACAATTTTTCAAACTGTAATAAGCTAAGTGCATTTGGGTGGACATTGGTCGGGTGTCCTTTATTGAGGTTGTAGGTCAATGCCAAAATTACTTTCCACATGGATATTCAACCTCAGACGTATCCCAGGGTTGAGAATAGGAGAAAAATAAATTGAGCATTTTATCTCAAGCGATTAATGGAGGATTCGTTTCAATTTCAAAAGTCACTTCGTCGTGTTTACAGCAAATGAAGCGTGAACTGAAAAGCTAGGGAGCACTGGACAGCTATTTCGACCTAGTTGGGTCTAATCCTCAGCGCGATTCCATCGACCCAACTGGAGTTGAAACCCGGGACCTCACTGGCATGCTTTCTTTCTGCCCATGAGGTCCTGGGTTTGATCCCCAGTTGGGTAGACAGATTCGCACTGCTGATGAGACCGAACTAGATCGAAAAAGCTATCCAGTGTTTCCTAACTTTCCAGTTCACGCTTCATTTGCTCTATACATGGCGAATTGACCTTTGAGCATTTTATTATAAATAGTACGGTCCTGTTTCAGTGAGTAACCAGACAATGAGCATAGGACGTGTCTTTCCCCGGCCGGTATTATCCCAGCAGACTAAAAATCACAATATTCTATAAGCATTTTTTTACACCTTCCAATCTGGTGCATCACCGACTAAGGTTATTGGCGTCCGTTTTATTATATCCTACCGAAAGAACTCACTTATGTGACGAATAACGGCACATTGTTGAAGAAAATTCCATAACGAAATGCATCGTGTTGCCAAACTCCTCCGCACATTCGCCCATACGTCTCACCTAATGGTAGGTGACTTAGAGGCAAATAAGTTAGATGCTTATATATCCTCGATGTTTTTTTAATATTATGGGGACTGACACGATCCAGATATATTTCATGCTGGGTATCATACACCAAGCGCCATATAGCCGGGAAAGAACAACTAGTTGCCCTAACGTAGCTACAGTTGGGGCAATGAGTCTGTTCACAAAACGGAATAAGGGTTTATAACTTACAAATTCTCTATCATCAAATTATTTGAGCGAAGCACGTGAAACCAACCCGTCAAGTACTTACTGCCACACTACAGAATTCTCACTACTCACAAGTGATTATGAAGCGAAAATCTAGCTCAGCAGCTCTAGTGGCGTGATTTTTACAAATTCCGACCTGAATAAGTCAGGTATTAATTGTGTCTCTATTCGTTTGTATCCGGTCAGAAACTGAATGATTGTTACTAAAGACGACCTGTGAACAAAGTTGCATTAGTGACTCGAGTCTGTCCCAGTGATTGCGTGTTAGTTGGCACAGTGGTAAGAACACGTCTTCCGTTTGAGGGGTGTGGGATGTAACGTCTGGTTGGATCGATAGACATGCGCTGCGGATGAGTTCTAACAAGATAGACTAGAAATTTCTGAGTGTGAATAACTGGATTGTGCATTAACGGTGGGGTTTCAAAGACGGTTAAACCAATTCCATGGTTTCCGAACTTCCGTCATCTAGTTCTGAACCTTATCCCTTCTGCGGACTGTTCTAGATTGTTCTCGTGGTAACACTACGTCCCGCATCTATTATTTAATTTCCTGGACAAGGATTCACAGAGGACCGTCTCGATTCCAGGAAGATCAAAAACTGTACAAACTGCACAAAGCTAAGTACCGCATAAAACGCCGAACAATCGATTCCAGTTCATTTGGTTTATAATGTAAGCATCTTAATCGCCTTCCTCGATCGCTACGTAAAACCGGTCTACTAGAATGAGTAACAGAGCATAGAATGTCCGGTGGTCAAAGAGTGCATGGGTCGGGGGCGACAACAATAAGCTACGGTAATCCAAAGTTCTGCATCGGTTTCGGGTTTTCCCCGATCGGTGCCCTGGGTAATATGTTACCAGAAAGTGTTTCACAACCACAGAAGCTCAGTTTTTTGGGACTGCCTGATTTGTCACTATGGGTTGCGTCATCACTTGTGTAGGCACTTCTGGTATGTGCTCAGACATTCGCTGGGCCGAGAAGCGTTTGATTCTATTAATGTATGCGGTAACACAGATGCAGGGAACTGGAAAATAACGTTGCTCTGGGATCAGTTTAGCAGTTTGGTCTGCTTTTGACGCTTAGACCAGGGGTCTACCCTAGCAAATACGATTCAACCACCTGATGTATGCGTTTGTGCGGTAGATTTCATAAATTGTTTTTTTCCCCGTAAGAGCAGATATTGATTCCGGATTTTCCTACAGATGGTTGTGGGGATTATTGTACAAACGTTTTTCTTTGGTCTGTAGTGAAAATGTTTTCGTGCGCTGAAGGGGAGAGTTTTGATCAATTCATGTTTTTAGACAATCTTTGAACTCTCTCCTTGATTGGCAGNTGGCAGTTTGACCGTACCACATATGGCGCTTTTCAGTGTTTTCCCCCACATTAATTATCACCAAACACACACATAAATGTGTGTATGGCATACTTATTAAATTCATGCCAACATTAATTCTCTTTAACCAGTCCGAATTCGATATTGAGCTGACCTCGCCGACGGATTCCTTGCTTGAAAAATGCCCCGAGTGACCTCTTCCAGAATGCATTTATCGCCTGTACCTGTTGTTGGCGTTTAAATTGACTGCCTGCCTGGTTGTCTCCTTACGTTGCATATATATGGGCCCAAGGATTTGGTCACGTGACTAATGAGGTGATCATTCATTTTGATAAATGGAGTTCCTTGCGAACTGCATTCACATAGACTGTGTACACACTGGGTCGCCGTGGTGAAAATATGATTTACAGGCCACATGACTGACCTGAAAAATCATTATTTATCCCTAGTACAGCATTACTGATCACCATAGAAAATGATTCAGTGTCTGTTTGGGGTAATAATGATTTCCATATGAGTTTATTCCGCCATCTCCTCAATACGCTTCTCGTTGTGGATTATTCAATGCATCTACACACATTTGGCTTACTCTGTGCTATAATGTACAATGATAAACAAGTCTGATTTGTCGACTGAGAACGTTGGTATCTCGCCGTGTATATCATCTTCCCGCTCTGCTCAAGTGGATTAAAAGAACCTGATGTATAAAGAGCGTGTGTTTGCGTATGGTTGTATTTACGCCTTGGATCCCGAACTACAGCGATTTGTTTGGCTAGCTCACAATCGTGTAACAGTTAGTTCAAATAAGATAAAATAGGCCAAACAACAATACGATTCTGTGCAATTCACGTACGCGCAAATACACACGCGATTTAGCCCACACCCATGGGGTCTCCCTTGGATAGATCACTCGCATTGCCGCACGGATCTAGAAGGAAAATATGAAAAAAAACAAAGATAAGTGGAAATACACTGAGTTTTTGTTCATAGTCGTGCTTATCCTAAATTTTGTACCAAGGAGATCGTCCCTCACACTTCACGAATCTTACAAAAGTATTTCAATCGCGTACCTCTCGGGCAATCTTAAACGTGCCAAATTTCCAGTATGCTTAATATATAAAAATGAAATGACCAATTGCTTATTAGACGGTGGCATTCGATGATAAATCGATTTTGTGAGACTTCAAAGCGGCTGAGGCCGCAAATAACCTGGCAATATCAGAGATCCTGGCTACAAAGAAAATAAAAATTTCAATCATTTAATGTGTATCATGGAAATATTCTTGATCATGTGCATACTGCATATTCCTAACTGAATCCCACAATACATCGCCAGTATCGTAATTTTACAGTCTGCTAAGGAATCTTTCCTCTGTCATTCTCAACCATAAAATGATGCCTTTGGAAAAGAAATAATGACAACGGAAATGTCTATTAAATGTTTGCGAGAATGATCCGATGCCAAGTAACTATTATTGAACCCGCGTTCACATTCCGTTTGCCCCAGCGAATCTAACTGAATGAAATGCTTTGCGTTCGACATTATAAAAGTTTATATACAATGGTTTTCGCTTTTGTTTTCTGATCGCATGTTTGCTTCAATAAGCCGGCCTAAAGCGACTTCAAACTCGACTTTTTAATGAAGGAGTTCACAGTGAATGGCGGTTGTCAAATGATTAAATTCGTCATAACAGCGGTTTGGAGATCAAGTGTTTGAACGACACCAGAGCAATCTACTTCTCACATTTATGTATTCCTCTAGTGACCTTTTTGTGTGTTGCATGTCCAACTGTCGACTCTAAATGTTGAGGTAGTAGAAAAATCATACAAAATACAGGAACGCTGTCTTCTTTCGAAGAGGCTGATTATTAGCTACTTAACGAGAAACTCTGTGTGGTATGTTGTTTCTAAGGAGGTACATGTGCAAAACTCATGCAGTCAGGTGAAATAGAATGTTCCATTAATATATATGAAATTAAGTAACGTTTAAGTCAGATGACATAAATCGATATAAAGGTAGTTATCAGAGATATTGCAAATAGTAGATGTTTGTAAACGACCTGAGTTAATCTAATGAGGTGATCCAGACATGTAGTGCGACCCACCCGAGAGCAAAAACATCAAACTGCCGTGAGGATGTGTGGGATCAAAACAATTGAAAAACCATTCAGGCTGAGTGAGTGCGTCAAGCAATGAGAACACATATAATCTGGGTGGTTTTGGTTCACGCCTGGGCGATTTCGTTTAAGGAGTACGGTTACACAAACGCAATGGCTTAACTAATCCACTTTATGGGCTGGTTGACAAAACTGACCGTGATTTTTACAGAACCTATTTCCAGACGCAGTTCGAGTGTTACTTTGGTAACAGTCACTGAGGTGTTCTTCTATTTAGTTCAGCATTTATAGTCCGTAGTTAATGGGGAAGTGTAGACATGCCGTTCATGCGTAATAGATAAAGTTCTTCTCGATGAAGCGTTATGTTTTCAACTAAAATTGCTCTTTAATCCATTCTTTTATTCATATCTGACAATTGGTCAGATCCGGCAGATCAGATCAACCACTTACTAGCGTAATTCGGAAACGGGCTAGAACATGAATGGTTACTTTCAATGATTGGTAATTGAACTTTTGCAGATCACATCAGGGTCAAGTCAGCGGTGAATGGTTTCTTATTCAGTCAACAAATCATTCGGTACAGGTGGCTGAGGTAGGTGTACTCCGAATCTAATGGCTGGACATTGATATTTTTTGTGTTCGAATGAAAACGATCGTGTTTGACATGATGATGGTGGAGATATTCAATATGAAGCCCAGGGTCAGTAGTGTTATGTCATCCGAACTAAGTAAACAATTATGTCTGATCTCTGTCCTCCCTTCATCTTGACGTCAAAGTAATAATGACGTGTTTTCAATAGAAGTTAAATTCATTAAAGATTTGGTGGAACGCTAGATGATGCTGACTTCAGATGAAGCGCAATATGACAGATTTCAGTGTTGTTGGACGTAAAATAGAAGTACTTCATTTGATTCACTCGGACAACCTTCGAACTTATGGTCCACTGGTTCAAGCTAAGCTCGATCCCCATCGCACTGAGTGACGTAATCGAACAATCGATTCTGAAGATCTCGTGTGAGCTGTCTATCGAGCATACTCCTACACGAGCGTATTAATTCCTATAGAGAATGGATGTGGTGTTCACGAAGAAAGTTCTTTTCCATGCACCCCGGGACAAAAATATACACACCCCTTATAT
>UZAN01048236.1:13800-24558 GCA_900618425.1 Echinostoma caproni | reverse complement strand
CGTTACAGTTGATTCGCTAACAGCTAAACATCAGCTGATAGAAAATATTACTTACTTTGCTTTGATGCAGCCCCTGCAAGGGTGGTATGAAATTATGAATACACCAAAGAAAACAAGAGGTTAGAAAATTTGGCATTAATTAGCTGAGTTTGGATTCACCAGAAATAAAAAAAATCAATACAGAAACTGATAATACTGTGACAACTTTTCGTGAATCATGAAATCTAATAAAAATCCAAGAGCTTTCAAAGGAGCTTTTGCCTGTTTAGTTCACTATTCACAACAATAGTTCAGTTTCGATACTGATGAGGGTCATAGAACATTTTTCGGTCACATCAAAAAATTATGCGTTTGAAACTACTAAATTCAANATATACGTATCTCGGTTGCCAACGTTTCACATGCAAATGCTCCCTTTTGCTTAAAGTTTAATCAGCTCCGAATAACATTTCGTATGTATTTGCAAGTATTTTCCTCTAACCGCGAAAGAGCTATAAATGCTACTAACTAGCGCCCGTCATTTGGCAGCTCCACATTATCGTGATTGTTCGTCACACTGGAATTTATAGTGTTTGTTTCATTCTTATATCGGTGCTAATCATGTATATGATCCATAAATATTCTCGTGAGGACAGGCTACCACTTAATACTTTGAGTTCCGTGCTACCCGCTAACTATTTTCTTGGTGAGAGTCATAAATGTTTGCACTTAATTCACAGTTACTTGTGAGTAGTAATGTGGGATAATTGATATTTATCGATTTGAACTGACTATCCTTCGGACTTCACCCTTGCGCACAATCCTCAGTTCATCGATTGAACCATAAACACGGAAGCAATAGACTCGAGTTTCATTATTATTGAAGCTCATCAGTAGTGCATATCCACCGTTCCGATCGGGATTTGAACTACGAGCCCATCGCAGAGAAGGCATGTGCGTTACCACCGTGGCAACCAGCTCATACCATGGTTGAATCAAATTGCCAATTCATGTGTGTTCCGGTGTCGTCTTCAGTGATAATCAGTTCAATTTGACCCGAAAGTAGCGAAGGCGGACACCAACTAAAATTTTTAACCCCAATCGAAAGCCTCCCACCAAGTTACGGCAGGCTAGACAGTGGAGTAGGAAAAAACAGAGGCGGTGTGGCAACCTACATTATTGTTTCCTGGTGCAACAGGTCAGAAGAAATATAAAACTTTTCTGAAAAATGTACTGACTGTATCCTTCTCCCTTTTCATCCCGAATTTTCCCGTCACAAAAGTACAACCATAGCTAATGTGTACATATCTCCCTCGGGTTCTCAGATGGAAACTTTTGCTTGCTTGATTTTTGTATTCCGTTTCCAGTTTCATCATTAGATGAATTATGAATTATTAGATGACTGCAAACCATCCCAACTTCTTCTCTCTCGAACTAATGGCCCCGGTTTGTACCAGTGATTACAGTATTCCTCGTGCTGGACCAAAGTTATATTGTCTCATTGCTTTTCAAACATTCATAGGTTCTACTCAGATGAAATTCTATCTAAGGGACTTTTCACCCAACAGCATCTCTGTTCTCAACCGTTCTGCTGTGATTGTTCAGTCTTGGTTCGCTTCATGTCCATCGCTTTTTAAAGATGTCAGTCTTCACTGAAACGATTGTGTTTTGTGCCTTTTTACTTCTTTTATTTATTGAATGTACAAATGTACAGTCGAATTTCAGGAGGGGGCTGCGTCCATACAAAGTTGCCTGGGAAGACGGTCAGAAATACCTCACTCTTTTTGAAATCACTGAGAAGGTACAAGGAATTGGCCTACAAATCTCGTTGTGCGCCAATTGTAAAGCACTATTCCGATATAACCAGGTCTGAGATAACGGATCTTCGCCGCCCAAATTCTGAGAACAAAGAACACCAGGTTTTTATGGTAAGGTATTCGCCTTCTCTGTAGGCAGCACAAAAAGAAGTGGAATAGCTCTATGAACCTCAACAGCCGTAACGCTGCTTTCGTCCACCCGTCAGATGAGATCCAGATTACCTAATTTCCATGCGATGAATCCAGTTCATTTCCTTTTTTCAAAGAAGAAATCTTTAAGCTTCTTCGATTCTCCGAAGCATCCTCAGCTGCAGATCTCGATGGTCTTCCTCCGTCACTTCTGAAATTACGAGGAGCTTCCCTGACCAATATGATGACATCCGTCGTGAATGAGTCCTTATCTTCCCGGTTGATTTTAGATTGCTGGCGTTAACTTACCATTATTCAAATCCCCAAATCCTTGTCCTCAACTGTTCTTGAGAAACGGTTTTGTCCTATCGCACTGACCTCAACGGTTCTAAAGTTGACTGAAAAGGCCATCCTGAGTCGCCTGTAGTCAATCGTCATAATCCCTTACGACCCACTTCAGTCTGCATATAAACCCAACAAATCTACTCTGGACACTGTATCCATTCCAACCCATTTGATCAATAATTCATTGAACAATTCGGCTAAGTTTGTCCGTTGTTTTTCTTGACTACTCGTCCGCGTTTAATTCTGTTTCGCTATCATCCCTTCTTTTTAAACTAAAATCTTTTGACACTCCAAGACACCTGCTCAAGCGACTTTCTGACTACTTCACAGAGATGGTCCAGTACAGCAAATTGGAGAGGAGGACATCAAAACCTCTTGTTAATAATTCTGTTGTTATTCGATGTACTGGTCTGTTTTCATAACTTTCTGCCTTTATTAGTGATATTTCGGTCCTACCCCTGCGCACATTCAAAAGTATGCTGATGACGTTGTCTTATGTGAGACAGTTTCGTATCCTTCAGAATTTGATTCTTTCACTGAAAATCTATCCCACTTCATCAGTTTTCTAATGAATCTTGTCTCAATCTTAACATATCTAAGTAAGTAGAGCGTATTTTCAGTTTTCCTTGCTCCTTATTTCCAACGAACTCTGCTATCCTTAACGGTGAATCTGTATCCAGAAAGATCTCAGTCAACTACCGTCGACAGCAATCGTCATTGGTACACACATATGTACAATTGAACGAGAAAACTGAGAAGGCTGCCTTTTTAGTTGCACAAACTCATGCAATTTCGGTCAGTTCTATCGCCTTCCCTTCATGAATGCGTTTTACCCATTCTACTCTCTTGCTCCCTGTGGTATTTCTTGGTCTTTTAAAGCATGACTTCAAGGCAATTCGTCGTGTTTTGATGATACTCAGTCGTGCATCATTAATTCCAATCGATTCATTAATCACATCACTCATTGATGGTCACGTCAACCGTTGTGTGAAACTTGCCAATAAAATTCCTCTTCATTCACTGCACCCTGATCTATCGTCTTGTCGTTCCCATTTGTCCACACGCTCCTCATTTCGTCATCTACCCCCTCGCGTTAACATTTGTAAACATTCTCCTGCACCCTACCTGGCCCCACTGCGAACCAAAATAGAACAGGTCGCAAGTGAACTATGTCAAATGTTTTGTACATGAAACAAAATTCAGCGACATTCTTTATCTTGCATGTTATATGAAACTGTATACTTCATTGCACGTGACGAACAAGGTGCATATTAACTAAAGTGTAAGCATGTAAGCTTACACAAGTTACACAAATACAAATATACGTACATGAATGGCAAGTTCACTCCGCTTGCGAATAATAGAATTAACCCTTCTGAGAGGTTATATGTTTCAAGAAACAATAAGCGGTAAAGTATTTAGAATGTATCCCAGTTTTGCTACTCGTCAGATTTTGGAAAGTTTTTCAATTTAACCTTTACTGGGAGTCAGTGGCATCCGAACCCATCGAGCGTATTCTTTATCAGCTGAGCTAAGGGAACACACCAGCTCTTATGATCATCTCAAATTATTTTGCCCAACCGAGCATTTTGATACACCAGTTACCGTGTGAGCCGATTGGCCCAGTAGATGTCCCTCAGGATCACTGAAGTCAGTTCACTTGCTATCTGGTATTTGCAGGGTTCCCTGTATAGTACTTATTTTAGAATGTATGAAATGATGTAAAAGGTAGTTATGCTCTCGTAGCTTAGTTGGTAGATCGTAGGAAATACTCGTGTGTAGATGAGTGGGTTTGAAGTCGCTGAGGTTGTAGTATTTACCTAAATGGGTTGTATAAAAAATGCTTTGATAATCCATTGTATCTAGTTGAATACAAACTAAACTTTTGTCCGGTCTTGCTAAATCCGGAGTTGGGGTTCAAACTAGATCCTAGTTTAGGCGGTATCATCTCCCAGTTCAATCCGACATGTTTATGGTGCAATACCTGTATTAATCTCACAAAAAATGGATTGTGCTAAATAGTGGATACGGAAAATGGAAAGCTGTTTGAACAGTTCCTCGGTAATCGAGTGGGTAGCTTGATTGCATTCTACCTGAGATTTCGGGTTCGATCCGCAGCTGGGTTGACGTATTCTCACAGCAACTGAGACTTAACCAGAAGAAAGCAGTTGTCCAGAGAGTTTGTCCCGTAAACACAAAAGCTTATTTGTTACAGGATGCATTTCCCCCATTTTGGGGGAATTCGACAGCTTAACGTTCACCTAGAAGTGTAATAAATAAATTTTATAACTTGATCACATATGGTTGAATTCACATCATCTATTGTCTGGATAAAACATTGATAATAGCTAATTACAAAGAGCCCATGTGAGAAGCTGAAGTAGTGAATACGCAGACAAAAAGAACGTCTTCCCAATTGCACTTACCCCAAATTTTCTTGTATTCTAAAAATGGCATACACATATAAATATAAATAAGTGCTTTTGGTTGATGAACAGGCATGATGAAATGTAACAAAATTTCAATGAATTTTAGAATTACATTCAACACATGTACCATAATTCGCATAGGGAGTTTATTTTCAAATTCGGCCACTGGATAAGTTTCTCATATCATCATAATCCAGTCCAGTCGCTACTTCTATCGCTTATCTAACTCCTAACTTAGTGAGGCGTGGAACAAGGTTATGGTTAAGGCACATTAGTTAGAACTAGAATCTTCAAGATCCTGTGCTAAAAGGCAAGTTAAAATCTAGGTTTCTTACCAACATCCAGATCCATTTCTGTAAAAGGAAATAATCTGCAATTTAGTCTGTGCATGGGGTTTATATTCGCACAGTATTTATGAAGAATACACAACGATAATCGGATTAAGGTTCATCTTAGAGTCAGCCACAAAGGCCGGACGACGATGATGGTAGTGCAAAGAATTATGTGTGAGCACTGTTGCAGCCCATTGGACGATGTTAAAACGAGAACACTGAACGGATTTTGTAGTTCATTATTCTTCTGATCAAGTGCATGTTTCTCTTTTACACAAGTGTTAGGACTTCGGCTACTTTTGGGTTGTTGCGGGCATAAGGCGAGGTGACTTAGAAAGTAGTGTCTAGTCAGTCGTCCTCATGAGTGATGTAAGTGAGGGTTTAAAACGATCAATACTATGAGAGCTCGTTCACGATCGCGTAAGGGTTGGAAAGATTCACCTGTGATTATTTTTGTGTTTCATTTGAATTCCATTTGCCGATATTGTTCAAAATAACGTGACAGAGACAATAGCTGACTGAACGAATTCCCGAACCGGCTCTAACATTGCACGGCTAACTGATAGAATTTAACGGATTACATTGAATATGCCTCAATTTGAACGTGTTCCTACACCCGATAGAGTCTAAATGCGTGCGATTTGTGAAATAGTTGTCATTTAACTCAAAAACCTCGACATTTGTATCCCATGATCAAGAGAGCTATATTTCGAAGTATCTGAGTGACTGTGCAAAACCTTTTTCTGAGGAGGGGGGAAGTTCCATACAAATTTTGCATCCATCTTAATTTCGAAATAGACGCACGAACTGAGTTAGCCGCATACAACAGTAATAAATAATCAACCAGTGTCATATTTACTAATTAATTATGTAGTTAAGTCTGAGTTTAACACTCTATCCCTCGTTTTATGTGAATGCATTTAATTCTTTCAAGTTTTTGATCAAAAAAGGAGACGCAAAACTGTATTGATCGCATACAACGGGACGGGTGATGTTCATTTTGTCGCACAACCATTTTCACAGATGCAGCCGGGAAAAATGTATACTAGGCTCTGTGAGTTGAACATCCATATGTTCCAATTGTGGCTGCAGGACGGTCTACTCATTGGGAATTTACTGTTCATGTTATTCCACTGATCCTTCATGGCGTATAGAAATAAGCACTCACCGAAATCTGCATTTTTGAACATTGGACAAAAGTTGTTGAATTATTCATTGAAAATAAGGAGATGCATGGAGTCTTACACTGTTTCTAATTTAGCTCAATCTTACGGTTATTATTAATGTGAAATAAGTAACATTTGTTTATCTCGATAGATCGTAGAGACTATATCCAAATAAAGCTACGCGGGTAAATTAGATGATCCTCAGTGTCACGCACACGAGGAATTAATAAACCCACAATATTTTACAAGACGTCCAGAAATAAGATCCCCCTCTGTATCTATTTAATTTATCATATGTATTGAAAATAAGAATGAGTATAAATGGACTATAAATTTGATCATACAGTAGATGTTTCATGTGTCGAATGACTTCAACACTATAAGCATACTATTTAGTTCAATTGGGTGACAGCAAAGTAGCCCGGAACTGTCACGTACACGTAAAGTATTCTGAAGGAAAGCAACAGAGAAACTCACCTTCAGCTACAAATGATGAAAGATAGCTTTATTTGAATATGAGCAACATCGAAAGACTTTTGTAAGTTGTACAATGCACAGATCGCCTCTAAAAGTTTCACTATGGTTGTTTTGGTTCTTGACTGGTCACCCTACTCTTGCACACCGCGAAATGCTCCTTTACGAGCAAGCTCCTAAAATAGCCTCCGATGAGAAAGCCGCAATCACTGTATGCCCGTTGCAGAACTTTTTCCTGTCAAAGAGTGTGAGGACGAAAAACCAGCATGTCGAGGCCTTCAAATTTGTCCACGCGATTTCTGTTCTATTTGATCATTGCTGTACATTCATCATTCATTCTTTCACACACCAATTGTTCTATCTTCCGTCGATCTAGAGATATGATGTGTATTCGGTGACGTCACTCACGTAATTCCATAACGTTTACGTAAAACAAAACATGAAAAATCCTAATTTGCTCCTAGAGGTATTGAATTCAGAAACTCAGTATTCAGTATTAACACACTGTTTCCCAGATCGTTCACTGTTTACACGATAATTTAGATGAATCTCTTCTTCCTTAGGCTTCACACTAGGTTTATTACAGGGTGCCGTTTTTCCTTTTCACTTGAAGTTATTCACCGCCAACTTTTCAAAATTCCTTGATAATTTGCTATGCAGGCGATCTTGTCATTGGATCCGCCAGTCATAATTCTTCTGTCATTACAACCCTTCAACTTGACTTTTCTAACTTCGCTGGTTTACGGTATACAGATCAACTCTGAATCCTTCTAGATAAGTGGACATGTTGTTCTCACTTCTCAGAGGGGAACCGTCTCACAAATATTTTATAAACCAGTCCCAAAGTACACACGTCAGACGACACCATTAAATAACCCGTTTATGTTAGCCATCCTATTGTTTTACTTATCCGCAATTTGTGTTGGTCTGACAAAGTTGTTTCTGTATCTCGAAAGGTCAGAGAATTACGATTTTCATATTACTTTTTATGTTACTTAGGCTACCAGCCTTATCTGTTCTTCGTTTCCTGATCCGCTAATATGTTTTCATTTTTCCCTATATTTTACTGGTCTGCTTTTTTAATCCCACGGACGATCTAGAAGGACGTCAAGCAACTCTCGTGGTACTTAACACATTTATCCAGAAGGATCTGCATTTACTGTGAAATTCTCTTTAATTTATCCGTTCCGCAACATAAAACTCGGATCACTCGGTATCGTTACAAATAATGAAATTCTCTGGTATTTGTTACATGTTACAGGTTCGATCCAATTATAAATAAATATGTTCTCGCACAACCGCCTACTAGTCTTCGGAGCACCTTGTCTTTCCCGATGTCTAAATAACCACGAACGCATCGCTTCTGAACAAACCTTCTTCATAACACGAGATCCATGGATGGAACGGATCTTACTGAAAAACTTGGGCGTCGTGCTCATGAGGAAATTAGCTTGTTTTAGTTACGACGAATGAAAACCAAAACACCAACGCCTTTGTGTTTTGGTTTTCATTCGTCGTGGCTAAGACAAGCTAATTTCCTCATTAAACCTCCTTCATATTGCGAATTGTTTTGTCCTTCGTTTCTATTATTCGTGTTTAAATTTAGTTGGTTATCGATTCTACTCTCCCTGTGTAGCTTCCGAGGTGTATAAAATATAAATTTGACCCGGCTGACTTGTTTATCTGTAACCAAATCTGGTAATCAGTTCATCTAAGTGATGATCAAAACAGCATATTTCAAACCAAACCAGAAGGAACGCAGAAACCACAAACACATCGTCCTTTCAGTATGTTCAAGATGTATAGGGGACCTCAAACCTTTTGCCCGTCCCAATAGCATATGATCCGATGAACCGCACGGCTTCTCCCAATGGAGTAATGCTGACACAAACCGCTCCGCGTCGTTTGTTTCAGACTCCGATTGAGAATTGCAGAAGAACGTTCATGTGCTTTAGTCTGGCAATCTGGAGATGTAGCACTCACGAGCAAATGACGAACTGTTTTCTTTGTTGTACAGATCGTTGTAGCATGATTCCAATTAAACAATTGATGTCATAGGAGCAGAATTGATATTGGCCATTAATTTTGTGGCAACCAGTCAACTTTCTATGCGCATTAATTAAGTCGGAATGGCATAAGAATAATACCAGAAATGAACATTTACATAATTACCTGGGTTTAAGTGAAAAGAAATTTGTTATTGACTCATTACCAAAGTAGGATTCGTAGCAGATCAGTTCACTATCCGTTGAGTCAATCAGAGTGAACTAGATCAGATTTATCCATAATAATCACTAAACCTACATATGTTACTGCTAAACACAGAAAGTAAATATGGCACACCACTCACGTATAGGTAGCAAAGGGTGTTTTATGAGGTTAAGGAAGCATATCAACAAGTTGGGAAAACCCCAACCGCATAACAGATTACACAGAACGTCTTGTTTCAAATATTGAATGTCTTTTCTTTTGATAAATTAAGCCTACAATCACTGCATTTCAACAGTGCAACTCTACTATTGTTATTTCCACGGTGACCTAAAAACCAGGTTGCGCACTCTGTGGAACCTCCTCTTGTCTCCCGAAACCCCATTACATTCTTATTCCATGTTAGCCGTGAATCCGCAGATTGGTGGCTCACTTTCCCACAGGGATGAAACGGAATGAGCCCATGTTCATGAGATACGTACCATTATCTAATTCGATATTGAACCATGCGTAACCACAGAATTCAAGGCCTGGGGTACTAGAGGTTTATTCGAATACAAACAATAGCAAATGTAGTGCTGTAAATACAGTGCAACTGATTCCCTGTTTCACGTCTTCTTATCCCTGTCACCCATGACCTCTAACCAGTAAATTCTTTCTGACCCTCAACTTAGTCTGATTGGATCATTTTCCAAGATTTGTGCAGCTTAGAATCACTTCGCCTGACATGAGACCGTCTCATCGCCGCTCGTAATGTCTTTGATAATCCTGCTGTCACCTGTGTTTCGTAATTCGCGTACTCCTGCTGTGCGCAGTCGAAGTTCACTGGGCGTGCTAAGGCCTCGCAGCTGTGGAAACGGTGTGAGTACTCGCCCTGGTTAGATGGGCAAGCAGCGCTTCCCTTGTAGCAGAAGAATCATCCTACACGGGGACACCACAAATGGAATATAACGTTGGTTTTATCCACACAATGATTCACTGATGATAGGGAACAATAGAACGAGAACAATGATGCATGCTTGTTGTTGAATACCTTCAATATCAATGAAAGATTTTGGTTGCCGATGAACACTACAACCAACACCAAACACTAAACGAACATAAAAGACCACTAGTACACGAACAAATTTAGTGTCTCCCATTATGTTTTCCTCAGTCATAAGGGCAAAAACTACGTCCCAATTGAATCTGTCAGGTTTGAAAGTAAACCGTTATCGATCATTGGGAATTTTTATTCACCACTGATGACATATGAGAACAACCTTTTAATCAGCTTAGGGGCTGAAGAAATTAAGGCTATGCGACAAAACCGAAAGCCTAGGAAAGCACGTAACAGCTAAACGCTATGGGGAATTGTATGCACGTTTATTTTGTCCTCTTAACGAATTTAGCAGTAGAGAGGTTCTCATTCCGGTGGTCACATATAGACGTTCAACAGGGCAGTAATTAATATAAGCCGCATTATTTCCTTGTGTGAAGAAAGCCGAAGGAAGTGACGAAGACCATAAAGAAGCAGTGTTGCGATATCATTATTCTATATCAGCAGATATTGGAGTCCGTACTCTACGCACGTCCATAAGTTGGAATATGATATCCTTTCTGTGGACCCTATTAGAAAGAGAGTGTCTCTATCTTGGACCAGTCAAGGACTGGTATAATGCTGGTATCACATAAACGTTTTTCATCACGTATTTCCCGGCTGGTACATCAATCCATAACTTAATCTAACGAGAGGGTTCTTTACCAAGGCTTTGGCAGTGTAGGATTCATAACCAGTCTTCCCGTGCTGGTCCGACAACCACAGGATAGATCGGGTTTATTCGTTATTCGTTCGGATAATTCGGCTGCAACAAGGGAAGTGAGGCTTGTCCACCCACCG
>UZAN01048235.1:2625-24561 GCA_900618425.1 Echinostoma caproni | reverse complement strand
ATTTTATTTTCTCCAAGTTCAGCACACCCCTGAAGCAGTAGTCGGCTGGATTGTCACAGGGTTTTATGTGCCGCCATTGACCTACCTCTGTTTCTTCGTGAATGACAGCCAACCGGTTGGCAACAAACGTGCTGAAGCGCGTCCGTACACAGTGAAGGACTATAGCGGAATCGGTCCAGTAGGTTGCGGTCCATTCAATCGAGTTAAAAAATCTGTGCACCTTCGCTACCCTCACGGCTAATACTTCTGCGGCCAATTCTAGCCTGGATATTGAGACTGACTTTAGAGAGGCCACCCTGGCCTTTGCGAAGAGAATACTGCTATGCCTTCTTCCTCCTGGCCGAGACGAGCAACCGTAGTCCACCACTCCGCATCCCACCTCCGACGCGTCCGAAAAAACGTGGCTTGATTTGCAGCTTTAACGCACTGGGTTGCTGGTTTAAAATCCTGGGTCATAAGAACCCCTAGGTCCCTCAACTGTGGGGCCTGCTGCATGGAAGCTCCATTCAGCGAGTATACCCTCACTCTCGTTGCTATGAATCGACACTTGTTTAGATTCAAAGGTGGGTCCCAATTGACCGACCATCGATGGACTACGTCTAGGTCCCTCTGCAGGCTTAACCCTGTCATTTTGACATCATCAGCAAATACGAAACACGGAGTTTGAAGATCCTGTGCCAGATCATTGATAAATATGAGAAAAAGTAAGGGGCCTAGCACTGAGCCTTGGGGAACTCCACTCGTAACCACCTCATGGTTAGAAATGTAATCACCCACCTTGACGCGGAAGGTGTGGTTGTTAAAAAGGTAACAATTCAGTCCCTGGCTAAGTTCAATTTGCACAGGACCAAGTCATATCAAGTCGGTTGCACAGGACTGGTAGTGGCCACAGGCCAATCAAGCGTCCAGAATTCCTTCTGTGGTGTGCTGACGAGTGTGGATCCACCTCTTGAATTGATGGGTTTCTTAGCCTATCTGCAAACAGAGAGAAAGAGAAACCTTACTTCTGGCCGTGCCGGCGAGAGACTTTAAATATTAAAGCGTTCCATATTGCACACAAAAAATTATGAACCTAACAGTCGCATCCCGTTCAGTACCCCTCGTTGGGTAAGAGTTCTTACCACTCCTGATCCGAAACCAGTTTGAAGGCCTGGACACTAGATAGGCTGACTAGTTCTTCATGTATTTTTTTCCACCCGGTCTCTATTCTTCTGCTGAAGTAGNTAGACCTCACATCTAACTTACTCCTATTTTTTCATCAGTTTGTGCTCGTGACCCCTCGTACCATCATACAGTGAAGGGTTACTGAAGAAGAATCCCAGAGAATCCCTTCCCAATTCCTAACGCTTCTATAAGGTATCCTCCAATTCGCCTTCCTTTTGGCGAAAATAGATAGAGATCCCTTAATCTTTCCGGTATGATTTACCTCTCTGCCCCTCCACCATTCTTGCAGCTAGTCCCTGCACTTCCTCCAGGCAGACGGCGTCTTTTATGTGCAGAGGTGTCCCGGCTTGGATACAGTATTCTAGATGGGCCTCACTATCGCTGTGTACAAAGGGACAAAGATTTTTGGTTTTCTGCAAGAAAGAGCAGATCTGGGTCAGAAAACTTCTCCCCGTGCCTTGCGAGCTGCGATCCCGCATTGGCCGCCCCGGCTGAAATCCGAAGTCAATACTACCCCGAGATCATTGGCAGTTTCTAGCGGTTTGACTTCGAACACTCCCCACGTACCGACAGCAACTAATGGATCTGTTTGCTTGGTCAATAGTTGACACTCAGCCGCATTCAGTGCCAAGTCCCAATTCTTTGACCATTCAACTACCCATTCAATGTCGCTCTATCCCACCACCTTCACGTCATCCATGAAGACGCAACAAGATGAGTTGGCTAACCCCGGCAAGTCATTGATGAATGAGGGGAAGAGTAACGGTCTGAGAACCGAACCTTGAGGCACTCCACTGGTCAATCGAATGACCTGAGAACTGGCCTCCCTTACTCTCACTGCAAAGGTTCTATTTGTGAGGAAAGCAGTTATCCACCTGTGAGTTTGTGAAGGAGCAATTCGTGATTCACAGAGCCAAAAGCTTTGCTAAAATCTAGGTAGCAAACCTCGATGGTATGGACCTCATCTAGCTTTTCTGTGGCTTCATCCAGGAAGCACAGACGTGGGAAACTTTCCGGTTTTTGTGCTACGTCTGTAGCTGATATAGTTTAATGCTAAATGGGAATGCCTTTGGAGAAAGATAAAAAGGAATGCCTGAAATCTAGGTATGCACCTAGCTGATCGGTTACCAGAACGGCTGTGAGACCAAACGGCGGCAGGGAAGCTGATGCGTGCATACTTCACAAATAAACAACAAACCCATAGGCCAGTGTTGTGAGCGTGGTTCACTCCCACTCAAGAGGTGAGTGGTAGAAGACCGGTAGTGAGCGGATTTGGGGACAGCAAACCCAAATATGAATCACCGAGGCATCCACTACTCCGATTGAGCACCGACCATGTACCCAATATAGATCTGAAAGAGAAAGGACAGAAAAGGAATAAAATCGATGGTAGATGTTTAAATAGAATAAAAAAAGGCATGCGCTTGTTTCGCCCAATAACGGATTGTAGCTCGGACTGGTAGATGAGGGAACATAGGGGCACCATACCGACTACCGCCATCCTCCTTAACCGGGTCCAGGCTGGATCCTGGATGGATTGCAACTGGTACGTTTTACTCTGGGAACCTAACAGAGTCAGAGATGCTACCGTGTTGCAGATAGACTCAGATGGCTCAATAGCCAAAAAGGTACCACCATCATATGAAGTGCCCCAGCAACCTGGATGCCATCGGCTCATGAGCATATCTTAACGTGTGTGCTGGAAGGTGAACACAGGAAACGCGGAGTCACAGCTGAATGGAAGAGCACTTGGGTAACTCGAACGGCAGACCATAGTTTAGCGCCAATCTGCTGATCCGGGGACCCCTTGGAATGCTTTTAACTACTATACATTCTACTTTACCTTACCTAATGCTTATTCTTATATCTTCTGCACAAGCTTCTTTTTCACCCTGCCGGGTATATTCAAATCCCCGCATAATTAGAAAACCGGGGAGGGTATAGCATTGCCTCATCCCACTAACCGCTCAGCTAGGTGCATATCTAGACAGCAGGCACTCCTACTCTTTGCTCTTTCTGCAGGCAGCCTCTTCTGCCTTGAACTGTATCAGCTAAGGAAGTATCGCCTGAACCAAAGGTTGAGAAAGGAATATCGCTCAATCGTAGAAGTGGATGCCTCGGTGAGTCGTTATTGCGCTTGTTGTCCCCAACTCCGCTCATTACAGATCTTCTCATTGTTACATGTACTATTTAATGATGCCAGAATAGCCCCCGGGCAAGAAGATATTGCCCCTCCAGTTTTCTCTGATTTTACAGTTGCATCTTCCAAGAACAGAAAACAAGAAACCATCAAGGATCCGGGACCATTGGGCGCCAGCCTCGAACCCGAGAGTCACTTCAAGACTTCAAGACTTCAAGACTTCTACCACTCACCTCTGGAGTGGGGAGTGGACCACAAATGTAGTGTCTTACTTTTCTATCCACTTTTATATGACATGATTGTACAGCCGGTTTTAATACACACAAAAAGTAGCAACACAATACAAATTCTATTCATAACTGCGCACGTGTTCTCCGAGTGTTGCTGAAGCATTACGCGTATATTATCAGTTATCGTCAAGCGATCCGTTAACTGTTGCAGTCATCCATTTCAGCAATACTGCAAGCTGTCAGCCGGAGCCACACAGCCGAAGAATAGGACCAATCAATCAACCGGACAATCCTTCTGTAAGCCCATTTCCATGTACCGCTTATTTCATTACTATTCGTATATGTAGTATATTTTCCACCATATATTTGGTGAGACCGTGTTAAGTTTATCTATAGTTTCATATTGAAATAAGGTACCCTGGTTCTTCAGGAATTTCACTTCATTTCATTCTTTTATTTACTGTACGTGTTGAACTTGGAGCAATCAAAACTCGACAAGTAGATACTGAATAAGATGAGAAATAAAGTCAACATTCACTCTATTGCTCACCTGAACCTTCCTGGAAACGTTGCCCTCACCTCCCCACGGGAAATCTGTGAAGCCCTAAATTCCGTCTTTACCTCCTCGTTCATCAACGATTTAGTTTTCACAACCACTAGCATCCCTTTGTCCACAACTGAATCTCTAAATGTCATTCGCTTTACAAACCAAGATATAGCTCGCATTCTCAGTGTATCTAAACCTTCATCCCGACCTGGACCTGATTGACTAACCCCAAGTAGTTTACGCTTTGGGGGACCTGATATGCCCGTTATCCTCTTAAAACTATTTAACCTGTCTCTGAATGGTGGCATTGTATCGTCTCAATGGAAACAATCTACCATTATCCCACTACACAACAAACGGGCCCATTAAGGATCCTAGCAACTACCGTCCCATCAATCACTTACCCATTATCTTCAGAATTATGGAAAAAACTATTAAACAGCAGCTCTCCGTCCATCTTCTTACTACAGACTTACTTAGCAAGAGCCAACATGGATTCCTAAAATCTCGCTCTTGCCAGACATGCCAATTTGATTTCTTAAACCTTCTGACTAAAACCATGGACTCTGGCAAAGCTTACATAGTTGTATATCTTGATATGTCCAAAGCCTTTGACAGAGTCTCTCATCTAAGGCTCATTGCCAAAGCCCGATCCTATGGGATAGGTGACCCGATCCTCTCATGGCTGTCTTCTAACTTATCAGATCGGTTGCAGGTGGTTTCTAATAATAAGTTTTCCTCCCAACCCCAACCCGTTACCAATGGCGTAATACGAGGTAGCGTATTGGGCCCTTCATTATTTCTTATGTATATAAATGTTATTTCCAAAGCCATTCATTGTGGGACCCCCTTCCTCTTTGCAGATCACATTGAAGTTGTTTATTCCTTCCCATCTAATAAATTAATAGAAGCCCTGGACGACATCTAATTAGAAATTCTGGCGCTCGATCGTTGGAGTTCCGCGTGGCAAATGACTTTCTCTGCAAAGAAGTCAATTCTATTAACATATCGATGCCAAGTGCCTCCAGATTCCTTGGTCAATAATGGAACCCCTATTGCTCATTCGTCTTCTGTTCGTGACCTTGGACTAAATTACTCCTGTACCCTTAACTTCTCGGATCATTGCGCTCTGCAAGTAGCCATGGCCAAACGAACAATAAACCTATTCTCTAGGAGTTTCAGCCTACGCGAGAGCATACTCACCTTATACAAATCCCACACCCGGCCCTTGTTAGCGTTTTCCTCCATGGCATACTCCAGCATGAGAAAGCTTGATAGAGTAGACATCGAGAATGTTCAGTGAAGATTTACCAAACAAATCCTTGGCTGGTCCACTGAGTTAGGCTAAATGGAAAGATGTTTCCTTTTGAAGCTCGAACCACCATGGTTACGTCTGTGCTAAACTCAGTATTTGTCTGCTGCACAGCTTCGTGTATGGTAGAGCCCATTCCACAGATATAATCCGTTTTGAGAAGAGTCAACCATATCCTATTCGGAACCACATTAACGTTCTTCCTATAGAAAACGACGAAACGAAACGAAACCAGGAGAAAATTTGTCCTAGGAATCTATTCCCGCCTATGCAATAAACTTCCAGTCGAGATAAGACAAACATCTAGCAACAAATTCACGAACGAAATTTTCAAAGATCTGAATGCAATAAACATAAACAAATTTGCACAAAACACACCAAAATAACTTCGCGAAAACGGGCTAGAGAACGGAATCATGACAGTCTTCAACAGCCTACCCCACTGCTGTTTAAACGAGCACAATTCCCGAAACACAAATTTCATTAAGTGGAACCAAAACCACCAGGTGAATACTTGATAAACGTAATGTCACCTGTCCACCAGTAAACATGTACACCGATCCCATATATCCATTTGATGATAATTTCACACCTGGTATCCTGATTTAACATCTCGTCACACATGGTACACTTCTTGAGTTTTGAAAGCTCATGAAGTGTGGTGCCAAACTTTTGGAAATTGTCTCATAAGACCATGGCACGCGAACACATTATCTAACTAAATGTCAACCCCGCAGATCACATGTAAGCTTCTCTCTACCTTTGACACATTCTGATGCAGCAGTTGTGCTCACACTGCATCCCAATGTCCACTCAAACACAGTACAATTCCCGAGTGTCAAACCTCGAGAAGTAGAACCAACACGACTCGGTGAATACTGGATAAAAGGAATGTCACATATCCACGACTATACCTGTACACCAATCCCATATATCCATTTGATGATCTTTCACAAATGGCATTCTGACTTAACATTTCGTCATACATAGTACACCTTTTGAGTTTAGAAGCTCATGAAGTGTAGTGACAACTTCACGGCGGTTGTGTCATTAGACCATAGCATTCGAACATCTTATTTGACTAAACGTCGAACTCACAGGTCACAAGTAAGCTTCTCTCTACTTGTGGAAATTCTGATGCAGCAATGGTGCTCACATTTCATCCCGTTGTTCACTCAAACACAGTAGACTTCTTGAAACTAAAACCTCGAGAATATGAACCAACACCAATGCGTTATTAGTCGATAAAAGGAATGTCACATATCCACAACTATACCTGTACACCAATCCCCTATATCTATTTGATGATCTTTCACAAATGGCATCCTGATTTATTATCTCGTCATATATAGTAAACTTCTTGAATTTCAAATCTCATGAAACGTATTGCCAAAATCGTGGCGATTGCTTCATTAGACCATGGAACCCGACAGATTTCCTAACCAAATGACGACCCCGAAGATCTCACGCAAGCTTCGCTCTATCTTTGACACATTCTGATGCAGCCGTTGTGCTCATGTTGAATCCCATTGTCTACTCACACACAGTACACATCCCGAGTCTTAAACATAGAGAGGTGGAAAATACCACCACCACCACATGTAAACACTTCATAAAAGTGACGTCACCTATCCAAAACTAAACCTGTACACCAATCCCATATTTATTTGATGATCTTTCACAAAAGGTATCCTGACTTAACAACTCGTCATACATGGTACAGTTCTCTGGTTCAAAAGCTCACGCAATGGAAATCGAAACTCTTGGCGATTGTCACATTAGACCATGGCAAACGTACAACTTATTTGACTGAATACCGACCCCGCAGATCGCATGTAAGGTCCTCTCTAACTGTGACACATTCCGATGCACCAGTTGTGCTCACAATGCATTCCATGGTTTACTCACACACAGTGTACTTCCCGAGTCTGAAACTTCGAGAAGTTGAAGCAAAGAATAATTGATAAAAGAAATGTCACCTATCCACAACTCAACATGTGCCCCAATCCCACATATCCATTTGACGATCTTTCACAAACGGCATCCATACTTAATGTATCATTATCCGAAGTACATTTCTTGAGTTTGAAATCTCATGAAGTGGAATGCCAACCTCATGGCGATCGTCTCAATAGACCGTGTCCCTCGAACACCTTATCTGACTGAAATTCGAACCCACAGGTCACCACCAGGCTCATCTCTAACTGTGGCACATTCCGATGCAGCATTTGTGCTCACATTGCATCCCATTGTTTACTCAGACGCAGTACAATTACCGAGTCACAAACCTCGAGAAGTGGAACCAACACAACTCGGTGAGTACTTGATAAAAGTAGTCACCTATCCATAAGTAAACCTGTACACCAATCTGATATATCCATTTGATGATCTTTCAGAAATGGTATCCTGACTTAACATCTCGTCATACATACTACACTTCTTGTGTTGAAAACGCATGAAGTGGACTGCTATCCTCATGGTGATCGTTCTATTAGACTTCAACATCGAAACAGCTTATCAGACTATATTTCTCACCTACAAGTTACCTCTGGGCTTCTTTTTACCTGTGACACATTTTGGTGTAGTAGTTTTGCTCACATTGCATCCCATTGTCTACTCACTCACAGTACACTTCCCGAGTCTCAATCCTTGAGGAATGGAACCAACCCCACTCGGTGAATGCTTGATGTAAATATTAACAATTGGCATCTTGTTTTAGCATCTCGTCATACATTGTGCGCTTCTTGGTTTAATCTCGTCACATTATCGTTGATTTGTGTTGGTTTGAGCTCTCTGATGCGCTTGATCTCTTTATCTTCCGGCCTAAATTTTTTGTGTGCCTCTTTTGATTTATAAGAATATGTTTTTATATATATACTTTTGAGCACTCACGCTCTCCGCATATGCTTTCGTAACATGCCGTTCCCCTTCTCCCTTCTCAGCTGGGTATTTCCCCAGACTGCAGAGTTGCGCCTGTTTCTTTCAGATTTGATTGGCTTGGGCCTTTCAAAGGCTTGAGGTCTACATGCACAATGGACAATTTGGCCCCGGCAATGGTTAATGGGCGCGGTTGTATCCACCGTTTTTTTACTACATGCGTCCGCCTTCCGAACCAGGTTGAGATTCACACCCTCTGCCTCACCTACAAGGTGTTTTTTAAGGTTGGATGTCCAGCGAGTAGTCAGTCCCACATCAAGGCGACCAACGCCTCAATAATATAAATAAAAACCAATCAGTCCGTTAACGATGAAGCCCCGAAGCCCATTGTTCGTGATCACAGAAGTCCTTTCAACTGCATCGACATATGAAACGGTTTGTTTATAAGCTATCTGTTCTTGAATTATTGTTGTCTCCTCCAGCTGGATTGTAGCTCTGCCTCTGAAATTATGAATCTTTCTTCTTNTCTGTCATTGGAACTCTTTTATGCGCATTTTCTCCCAAGCGGATCTTCCAACTCCAAATTTTCTATCTTGTCATTACTTTTCATAAGACAAACGTTCACAATGATACGCATTACATAACACATTTACGATATTTTACGTACCTGTTTAAAAAGTACGTTCCTACACTCTTTGTACTATTACTTTTTGTCTCCCGCGTTCATTTTTCACATTGTTGTACATTTTTGATCATGTGCACTGGCGTGCTTCGCGAAAGATACCGCTAATAATAATAATAATATTATTATTATTAACACGTCACCGCCTGCTCCAACCCAACACCGATTGCTCCTCGCTGTGGTGATATCACTTCGCGAGTGTGAAACTTTGAACTTCAGATGCAGCAATTGGTTCTTCGCCTCTCCCGTTTACGGTCATCTAGCCGCAGCCGAAGTCGAAGTCAATCGACTTCGCAAACCCGCGGAAACCACCCACTAGCCAGCTCGAACCCTCAACTTAGCTGGTATTACCAGCAGTGTGGCCACAGAGCCAAGAAATGCACCCCACTCATNATTTCGTTCGCCTCACAGGGAAACCCCAAGGCCGCACAGTAATGGCGGCCCCTGTTTCCGACATCCTTCCCAGTCGTCTATTATTTATCCAAATCAAAGCAATTGTATCCGATGTTTGATCGATACCGATGCTGAACTGAGCGGCCAACGGTAGTCGCATTCACACCTACGGCCGTCGCTCCATCACCATCGATCTTGGTTTGAGACGACAATTCAGGTGGATTTTCACCGTTGCTGATATCCACGATGCCATTACTGGTGTTGATCTTTTGTCTGCTTTTGATCTCGTTGTTGATGTCAAGTAGCAAAAGCTACTCGACACCTCAACCTCATTATCTGTCAGTGCTCGTGCATCTCGCATTTGTTACATAGGACTCCGTCGACCCAAACCCGAGTCACCTGTCTTCTTCGGGAATTTCCAGAGTTGACATCACCCTCCTACGAACCTGGGAGTGTTACACACGAGGTGACCCAGAGCATCATCACCAAAAGTCAACTTGTCACCGCCAGACGTCGCCGACTCATATCCGAGCAATTGGCCATGGCTCGCGCAAAGTTCGACCACATGCTCCAGCTAGGTATCATTCGCCCATCTAACTCCCTTTGATTGTCCCCACTGCATATGCTACCCAAGAAAACCCCTGGAGATTGGCGGCCTTGTGGTGAATACGGATCACTCAACAACTCCACCACACCCGACAGATACCCCAATCCACAAGCACATGACTTTGCACTCACTCTGCACTCAAAACAAATTTGTTCCAAAATCGACCTTGTGCGTGCATACTATCACAACCCCGTGGCTGAATCAGATATTCCCAAAACAGTAGTCACAACCCCACTTGGTGTGTTCGAATGCCTTTTGGTTTACGTAACGCAGCACAAATTTTTCAACGTTTTACGGACCAAGTACCTCGAGGTTTTGACTTTGTTTTCGTTTACTTGAATGACATTTTGATAGCATGGCACTTCACCCGAAGAGTACAGCGCGCGGTTAAAAATTTGTCGTGGTTCGATAAGTTCGCTTTTTAACATTTTTTGAAAGTATTTATCCGTACTTCAGACATATATCTTTAATTGTAACTATCTTCGGCTAGCACTGTTCTTCCTATCCCACTCCTAGTTTTCCCATGGAATCTAAATAGTTACGATACCTGTTCCTCCCACATATTAAACACTGTCTATTCCCGATTTATATTTTACTAGTATCTCTCATCTTCAATTGTATATTCTGAGCTTTCCGAGTCCTCCGACGGGGACACCTTACCCCTGCGGAAAAACCCCATGCCACATGAAGTGTCCAAAACCACCGACTGGGCCAGCACTCAAATAGCGCTAGAAGCGGCTCTAGTTGCCCTTGACCTACAAGGTTGGTTAATTCACGAAATGTGAGGGAAAGTCGCGGCACTAGATAACGACATAAGTCAGCACTGTTTAAGGATAACTTCCCAGCATGCGCGGCCGTAAGTCAGGTAATCACTCTATCGAACCAAAAGATTTTTGTCACTGCAGTCAAACCTGAATCAGCGATCATTAGTGCTAAACAGATTATCGTCTGGGGTTGTTTTCCCAAGTTCAATTTTCCGACTCAGACAACCAAAACCGTCCTGAAAAGCCTTACAGCTCCATCCCTATCCAGACCAAACGGAGCATCGTGGCTGATGTCCAAATCTAAGAAACCGAAGGTGAGCATCCTTATTACCTTCAACTCGGAGTCAGCAGTAGCAGACGCCCTCGCCCAAACCAAGATTCTGAAAAGAACGTGCAACTTTGTCCGGGGAGTTTTCCCAGACAGGCCACTGCATGCCCGAACTCAGCTAAACTATACCCTAAAATGTAACAAGGGTGCCAGCGACCCGAAACTCCGCTGTCTGCCAGTAATCTCCCTCTCGCGAGTAGACCACCAAGCGACGACAACTTCTTCACCTCCCATGGCACGACAATCTTACAGGGCCTCAATCACATCTCCTGCAGCTCGACCAAAACACCCCCCAACAGCTTCGACACCGAGGCATTACACCCTCGATAAGATTAAGACTAACCCCAAGAAGCTCCCTAATCCAAAACCACAAAGGAACGGTTTACTCGGCAAACCACCGTATCACTACTCCCAACCGGGTCACCAGCACAACAATCTCCCCTTCTCCGTGACATGGATCCATGTGGGCAACAAGGATACTTCGCACACTCCCTTAGGGGATCGCAAGCTGTCCCTTTTCTCCCCCCATTCCATCCTACTCGTCCTCCACACCTCTTCAACAGGTCAAGGCAATCATGCCGCAGAATGATCTGCAATTTGGACCCTCTTTACACCCGATTTATTACAAACGAGCCCCTCCCGAGATACCTCCTCCAACCCAGCTACTGCCGAAATCTCTGGTGAGTGGGCTCTGAAGTGCATTTCCATTAACTGTGTCAGCATCTCAAACAAGATGCTGGGAGTCAAACAGTTAGTGGCTGATAAGAAACCCTATCTATAACCGTCACAGAAACCTGGTTGAACTCGGAAAACAGCGATGGTGAAATATCCTTTGCAGGTTACTCGTTGATCCGAACAGACTCAATGAGAGGTCGAGCAGGTGGTGTGATTCTCTACAC
This sequence comes from Echinostoma caproni, assembly GCA_900618425.1. Lineage (NCBI taxonomy): Eukaryota > Metazoa > Platyhelminthes > Trematoda > Plagiorchiida > Echinostomatidae > Echinostoma > Echinostoma caproni. The sequence goes on along the minus strand of UZAN01048235.1, from coordinate 12,618 downwards.
GAGCAACCACCTCCCCCAAGCGATCATTCTATCACTCCCTCCCATCCTTTTTCACAGACTGCCTCCAGGTCCAAATTCACCTGTTCCGCTCTGATTCAATGGCGCTAGGAGTAGTCTATCGCTCACGCTCCTGTGGCGAGGGAGAATCACAATTTCTGATAGAACAAATGAATAGCTTAAGACTTATGCCCCGGATAATACATTTAGAACGCTATAAGCCGACCTGGTTACACAGATATCATGGTCTCAGCACATCAAAAGCCTAACCAGATTCGGAAACGGGTAAGCCCCTTTATTGCTAGATCTTGTCATAACAGGTGATCATCAATAATATTTCCCTTTGGGCTAGAATGACCACTGTGCGTCCCGTATAGATCAACGAGTAACGCGTAACCAAAATCCGATCGAAAAACGTCAAGAAAACGAACAATCTAGGAGGTTTCCACGGTACTGCAATCATAAACGATCAAATAAGCAAATTCAAACTGTACAAACCTCAAAGTGATCTCGGAACAACTTGAAAACAAGAGCCAACTGTTACTGTGAGCGTAATTCAACAAACCTGAATGGAAGAAAATGAGCCTCGGTAAGAATAGCACGCCCNGTGGAACGTCAAATGTCCGTATGTATATGAGGCGGATGGTGTTTGGTGAATGGAACGTAAAATTCACGAAATGTGGAACCGAGATGGAATGACTTGGCTTTACAGGAAGGATTTTCACAGATCGATCAATAAAACCACATCTTGCTATCTTTCGATTTAATAGTCCACTGGTCCAGCTGCGTCACACCACTTTTTAGGGAGGTTTGTTCTTTCGAGAAGACAAACTTTAACAACGTGAGACGTTTACTCCAAGCTTATCTGCCACAGAGCAATCAGATAAGTAATGTAGACATCTTAAGTAGCACAATAGAGCGGTATATTCGCACAGCAGGCCATCTGCTAGTGCTCCGCGTCCGTAAACCCTTTTCAAACAGGTACCCCTTACCACGTGCTATCCGTTATTTTTTAAGAAGAACGGTCGCGGTCCTTTAGTAGGTACAAATTGACTGGTCTGACGGAAGATGCCAATGGCTGCATCCGCATTCGCAAGCTATGCAAAGCAAGGATCCGAGAGTTCCAAAGAAACCAACAGAACAATATTCTAGCCAGGGCAAGAGGAAACCGATCAATCGAGTTCAAATTTATGCGACGAACTTGGCAAAACACCCCATTTGCCCTTGCTCTATCTAAACCCGACGGTACCCCAGCCACTTCATCCGCAGAAGTGGCCGAAATGTTTCGTTCCTACTTCTACCAAATGTTTATCATTCTCTCTTTGGTCAGTCATCCCAATCTTAATCCATTAACCTACCAATTCCTATTGGATCACGTTGTCTTAATAGTCTCCGAATTGAAAGAACAACTTAGACGAGTGACCTCCTTCAGCTGGATGGGTCCGGATGAAATCCACTCTCGTAAACTGGAAGAATCCGCGGACGTGTTGGCTGCCACCTACGCCCAACTCTTTCAAAATTGTTTGGACACAGGAACCATTGCACTACAGTGGAAGAGAACAACTGTTATCCTTATTTATAGGAACGGCTATCGGCATTTGCCTACTAGCTGTGTAACCATTGGAATAACCAGCATTCCCAGTAAGATATTCGAGCGCCTTAATAAACGGCGTAAGCTAAGGTATCTAACTGAGAACGGCTTGGTAGACGCTTCCCAACACGGCTTCATCCTAAACAGTCCAGGCATCTCCAATATGCTGACCATAATAGATATCTTAACCCATGCCTAAGACGAAGGTCATATTTCACACGCAATCTTCATAGACTTAGGCAAAGCCTTCGACAGGGTGCCACATTCCTCTCCTGTACAAACGAAAGAGTAATGGTATCACTGGCCAACTGCTTTCCCTGAGTTTAATTTTTCTGTCGAATCGCTCCTTCTAGGTTCGAATAGGCATATTCGTTTCCTCACCCTCCCCAGTCTCAATAGGAGTCCCACAGGGCTCCGTACCATGTTCCATCCTATTTCTCATTTATGTTAATGATCTCCCTAAACTCTTCCCTACAGAGACTGCCATGTGCGGCGCGGATGATTTCATTATCGGGGGCACAGACGCATCCAAAATGCAGTCGGCGATTGACCAAACCAAAAATTGTTCAGTCGACCAGAGCTTACAGATCGATGGCGAAAAATGTGCAAGCATGTATTTTGGTAACGCTGCTTGTTAACCTTTCTGGGTAAACGGTTCAACGCAAATCTAATTGGTGGATCAGTGCAAAATTCTTGGTTTCTGGCTGACTGGCAATCTCTCCTTTTCTTCCCACAACCAAAATGCCAGGACAACCGCTTTTCGTATCTTAAACCTTATCAAAGAATCTTTCACGCGTATAACCAAAGAGGACTTCACTTCCCTCTATAGAGCGTAAATACGCCCGCTGTTAGAATATGGCAGCCAAATTGTACATTCGGGCCTCATTCGCGACCGCAACTCACTAGAGCGTGTGCAGCGAAGGGACACGAAACTAGTACATGGCTTGTCAGAAATCCCAAACCCTATCCGCCTAAAACAGCTGAATTTATATCTCCTACATACCCGACGTATCAGAGGGGATCTTTTTCTTCTGTACAAGGTCTTCTCATCAGACCAAGTGGATTATTTCTTCACACGCTGTAGCCTAGAACACTTAAGGGGACACCCAAGAAAACTGTTCGAACACCGGCCCAGAACCTTCGTTCGCTCCAACTGCTTCACATACAGGGTCCTCTCAGAATGGAACAAACTTCCACTAAAGATTGTGAACTCTTCCTCTAAAAAGGTCTTCAAAACCCTGCTAGACTAACACCTAGTGCTTACCATACCCAGATCTAATTGGCCTCCATCTCTTGAAAGACACCTCCAATTTATTCTGCTTGTCCCTGTCACCTACTCCTCTCACATCCTCCCATTCCTCCTATAAAATTTTCCCGATGCATGCACCCATAACCCAGCGGCACCATATTGGAGCCCGCGCCGGTTTTTTTTTATTAAACTCCCTTTCGATTCGTGAATCAAACTGCAGAAAAGAAGATAAACGCACAACCGGGAATATTGGGCGAAAGCCTCAAACCCTAGTACTACTTCAAGACTTCAAGACTTCGTCGTTTCATCCCCAGTTGTTCCGCTATACTTCATCCTCTCATTCATTTGCTCCGCGGTAACGCAAAAGACGTTGTCTACACTCCTAAGGCGCTTTAAGCGTTTGACACCGCCAAATCAGCCCTCCAAGAAGCCACCATGTTGTTCCACCTCAACTCATCTCCATCCACTCAAATGGTGCTGCATACAGACGCGTCGAATTATGCCATTGGAGCCGCACTTCATCAAATAGTTACAAATATCCAGCAGCCCTTGGCTTTCTATTCACAGAAGCTCTTGCCAGCCCAAACTAATTACATCACCTTTGGTCGCGAATTAGTGGCAGTATACCTTGCCGTACGACATTTTCGCCACCTCCTTGAAGGTGGTCAATCCATCATCATGACTGTCCACAAACCACTGGTGTTTGTTTTCCGTGCACGTTCTGATCGCTACTCTCCGCGCGAAATTCGTCACTTGAATTCCATCTCTCACCTTTTTACCTAAATCTGACACATCAACGGATCGGACCACACCGTCACAGACCCCCTAACTCGGCTGAACATTAACAGTATGGTTACACCATCCGATATCAGCCTTGAGACCATTTCTCAACATCAATCCAGTGACCCTAATTACGGAGGCCTGCTCAAATCCACCTCACTGCATTGCACGCAAATCCTTCTTCCACATTCACCATCTACCATTTTCTGTGATACTCCCTCTAGACATCCTCGACCCATTTTACCGTTTTGTCTGCGTCAACCCATTTTTACGCGTTTTCATTCATCTTCACACCCCAGTGTCGTTCTAAGTTACGTTTGATGACCTATCGTTACGTTTGGTCCAATATGAGCAAAGACGTCCGACATTGGGCAAAGTATTGTTTACAGTGCCAACGAAATAAGATTCGCCGTCACATTGTTTCTTCTCCAGGTAATTTCTTCGTTCCAGACATTCATTTTCTCCTGTTCACATTGACCTTGTTGGCCCACTTCCCACTTTAAATGGTAAGACATATCTGCTACCAAGTGTCGACCGTTTCACACATTGGCCGGTGGCCGATCCCCTGGCAGATATTTCCTCTGAGTCTATCACACAACATTTCCTGTCACACTAGATTTCTCATTACGGTGTTCCCCTCATTCTAACCACTGACAGAGGCGCTCTATTCCAATCTGCACTCTTTCGTGATTTCGCGCGGCTGCTTAGTTGCGAACACATTCTCACCTCTGCTTACCACCTCGCAGCAAACGGCTTAATTGAACGTTTTCATCGATAACTCAAAGCCTCACTTCTCGCTCACGAAAATCCTCGCTGGACCGAACGTCTTCTAATCACCCTACTGAGCATTCGCTCTGTTATCAGAAAAGACCTCAGATGTACGGTGGCAGATTTGGTTTACGGAACTACCCTTCGTCNTGCGAGACCATATGGTGCATACAAAACCAACTCCAACACGCCAACCCAAGTGGACTGCAAAAGTGCCTGATGATTTGCACACATGTAGCCACATTTTCGTTCGTTGGAATGCTACACGTCGACCACTCCAAGCACCATACACCGGACCATACAGAGTAATTTCTCGTTCCGACATTTTTTGTTTTGGATCGCATGAATCGGTAAGCATCGATCGTTCAAAATCCGAGCATCTCGATCCATCATTTGATTTACCCATCACACAATCTCCCCACATTTTTCCTCCACCAGTTATCCCCGATACATCACCCAAACCAAGTCACTCAATAGACTTAACACACACTTCTCCAACTATCCCACCTTCTACATCTCCAAACGTTTCACATAAAACGCGCCTCGTTTTCTTTAACAAATCGCTTTTACTCTTGCCCTTATCGAATATACCGTTTCCACTTTCACGCTAGAAAGGGGGAGAGGTACTGTAGTGTCTTACTTTTATATACACTTTAATATGACATGATTTTACAGCCGGTTTTATTACACAAAACAAGTAGCAACACAATACAAATTCTATTCGTAACTGCGCACGTGTTACCCGAGTGTTGCTGGAGCATTACGCGCACAATATCACTTATCGTCAAGCGATCCGTTAGCTGTCGCAGCCATCTGACTCAGCTCCGTGGCAAATGCTATCAAGGCAGCAGTGTTCACTTTCTAAACATAATTATTATCAGTACACGGATCATCAGCCTTCCAGTGGAGACCGAAATACTCCTCAAATCACTAAATCCTTATAGTTCAATGAGACCAGACGGCATACACCCTCGAGGGCTAAAATAAACCGCCTCGTTCCTCGCTCCTTACTAAACCACTCTCTTTCAAAAGTGCCCAGATGATGGCATATTTCCTCCATGCTCGAACAGAGGCATCATGTCTTCCCAATTAAAAAAAGGAGACTGGTATATCGATAGCAGCTACAGGCCCCTCAGCCTGACTAGCGCTCCCAGCAAAGTCTTCGAACGGGTTGTAGAAAGGGCAATACTGAAACATCTATCAGACAACTAACTTCTTTCCCAAACCCAACATGGCTTCCCCCCTGGCAGATCCTGCATCTCCAATATGCTTTCCGTCATGGACAGCCTAACTCAAGCCCATGATGATGGTTTGATTTCTCGCACATCTTTCAGTGATTTTGCAAAAGCGTTTGATCGGGTCCCCCACGGTCCCTTGGTCTATAAGCTCGAGTCGTATGGCTCTACTTCCCGACATTCTTCTGGGTCTCGCACTCATTTGCTTCTTCCTTGTTTGACCGGAATACCACAGAGTTCAGGTCTTGGTCTCCACCTCTTCCCTGTATATGGTAATGATCTGCCACATAGGATCGGAGTCAACGTCGCAATATACGCTGACGAGGTGATCATCTGGGGCACTGGCGCTATGGCTGTTCAATCAGCAATGGATGCGGTCCTGGACTGGTCTACTGACTGGAACCTTCCGATAAACGGTGACAGATGCGTCAACATGTCTTTCAGGTGGATCCTGACGCAAACTTTCTGGGCCAGTGCCTCCTCAACGATGGAGAGTGTAGAACATCACTAAGTCCTTGCTTGATGGCTGACCAGTTCACTCCCGTTCTCCTACCATCAAGAAAATGACATTATATCCGCCTGTTGGTGTTGGTGAGTTCTCCGAGCAGGAATTGTTATTCACAGACGTTTCGTAGCCAACCTAGGCAACATCATCAGTGCGACTTCGAGGAAGCGCCGATTCCCAGTGGGACATGGCTTATATAGTTCTGTTTGAGGGTTGTGATTAGCCGTTTGCTTAATTGTATTGATCAATAGCAAACGGTTGCTGTGATTTGATTAGCAGTTTCGTTGTCATGGTAATCATTCTTTTTCTTATTGGTCAACTGAATTTGCTAGAGCAACAGCGAACCGGTTTTGAACCGGTTCAAAACTGGTTAGAACTAGTTCTGGACCGGTTCTAGCTCGGGCACCCTCGGGTTACTGGCGTTTCCTTAGATAATGATAGATAGGTTCTAGTTCTGTGTTTATTTATGCTATCCGTTCTGGAGTGCAAGTCTCGGTGAATTCCCGTATTGACTTGGTGGGTCCTCTTCCGATTATTCTTGCTTTGACCAGTTCGAAGACATGATTCTCAGAATTCATGTGGATTGAGATTTGTGATTTCTCCTCGTGTCGTTTGACCGTCCGTGTATGTTTGTTGAGTCGTGTCTTGAGCTTTCTCTTGGTTTGTTCCACGTAGGGTTTTCCACAGTCTCCGCACTTTAATTTATGTACGACGTTTGAGGAATTGTCCTTTGGAAGTTCATCTTTTGGCCTTGAAATAATAGCCCTCATTGCTGCCGTTCTTTTATGTGCAACCAAACTTCCCGATGGTTGTACAATCTGGATACCGTTTCCGAGATATATGGGAGTGTTATTCGTTTAATCGTCGGTCGTTCTTCTGACTGTGAATTTGGGGCTTCTCCCAGGGCCTCAATTTTTGTCCTCTCATTGAGCGTCGTATGAAAACAGTGTAGCACGAAATTCCGTCGAAAAACCTCAAAAAGGTGGGCTTTCCTCTGCCTTTTGAATTTGAAGATTGCTGCAGTGCGTTTTTGCTTTTTTGAGAAGCGTTTGTATGCAGCCCCTCTTGTGTGTCATAGGGCGGTTGCTTCGAAAGCTGAGGATCTGATCTGTATGGGTTGGCTTTCGGTAGACTTCAGTTTCCAGTTGCCCATCTTCGGTTCGTTTGACCAATAAGTCCAGAAATGTTAGTTGTTTGTTTCGTTATTCCTTCAAGGTGAAGTTGATTTCAGTGAACACATTGTTGATTAGGCGGTGCGTCTCCTCTAGTTAGTTAGATTTCAAGATGACAGAGGTGTCATCAACTAGCCTGACCCACAATTTCAAGTTGATGATGGGAATAACAATGGTCTTCAATCTCTTCATAACTGCTTCTTCAGTGAGTATTGAAATTATCGATCCCATCGGGGTGCCTCGTATTTGTTCGTAAAGCTGTCCGTTGAATTCAAAATACGTGTAGAGACACAGATCCAAAAGGTTCAAGAGGTTTCGTTGACCGATTTGGCTAATTGTTGGGTTGTCATTTTCGATGTTGATTACAGCAGCCATGGTTTTTTCGCGAAGTTCATATCTATTGAAGTGAATAGGGCAGTGACGTCAGACGAGACCATTAGTTCGTCTTCTTCCAATTTCGTTTGTTTGATCTTTTCCAGAAATTGCTCTGATAAGCTAATAGAATGCTGTGAACCTCCAACCAAGTGATTGAGTAGTTTGTAAAGTTATGTCGCTAGGCGGTACTTTGGTCTTCCTGGTAGTGAGACGATTCTTCGAAGCGGTACATCCGGCTTGTGCACTTTCGGCGGTCAATAGAAACGCAGTACTGTACTGTCCTCTGGTTTCATGCGTCCGTATTCATCCGCCGTGATGCAGTTATTCCTTTTCAAATTGCTCAGTACTTTAACAATCGTGCTCTTGGTCTCCTTCGTCGGGTTCAATTCAATCTGTCTGTACGTGTTGGTGTCTTGCAGTAGTTGTTTTGCCTAGGTTACGTAATCCGTCTTGATTATTACCACCGTCAATCTTCCTTTGTCTGCCGGGAGAATGATTATGTTCTTGTCTCGTTTCAAGTTGTCCGTAGCTGGTATTTCCTTTTGATTGGAGATATTTTTCTCTTTTCTCCTGTTCAATTATTCGTTGTTCAGTTATTCTTTGTCTTATGTCTTCTTTGGTATTCGGGGGTATGTTGTTTGTCTTCATAGCGGACTCAAGTGCTGCTATGAAATCCAAGCGATTGGCATGAGTTTGGCTAAGGTGCAATCTTTGAGCTAACACTGACTGTTTGACGTCTGATAACACGCGGCCGGATAAATTTTTTATGCAATTCTGTGATTCCTGTTCCCTATTCTGCGGGGTTATTTTGTTCAATATCCTCTGGAACCGTTCTTTTTTAACTTGCCTCATATGTTCATTTCTTAGTTATATTGCTTTCTCTAACTGCTCTAGTAATTCGTTATCTATCACACTTAAACAAAACTGCCTTTCTTCATCAATGACTTGTTGATATTTGGTCAATCGATTGTGTGCATCATTTATGAGCACGCGAATCATTCTTCAACCATTCTGTTTGACTAGACCGCATCAAGCTGGACAGTTTACCGGTGGTCCATACCGGACGCTCACAAACAATACATGTCTTCTCAAACACTGTTGATGGAAGAAGAGCTGCTCTCTGTTGAAAGATTCCCGGCTGGCAAAAGATTCCCATCGCTGACCATGCTTAAGCGTTTCAAGCCCATGATGTGGAATGGTTGTAGCTCGGGATGTGGATGTTGGTGTATATCCGCCTTCCGTGTCCTAAACTTCGTCAAACTTTCTTACCCCGGAATAGAGAGAGATAACTGTCAGATCCTCTAGAGCCAGCATATCAGACCAACTTAGATTACGGGAGTCAAGTTGCTCACTCCCGCCTTGTGAGTCACTGTACGCCCTCGAAAGTGAGCGACGGAGAGCGACAAAACTTGTGCATAGCTTGCCTTTCATCCCTCACCCTACACACCTTTACATCCTGAATCTGTGCCCTCTAGAAACCCGTCGGATGAGAGGTGACATTTTCTTACTGTGCAATCTTTGAAGTCCGGCAGGTCTGATGACTTCTTTGTACGCACTAGTATGGATAATCTTCGTGGAGATAGCATGAAACTTTTTAAACCGCATGCCCATACACTAGTCCGTCAGTGCTCTTTCACCCCCAGAGTCATTCCTTTTGGAATAGCCTAACCCAAGAGGGATTAATGTACCGACAAAATCTGCCTTCAAATGGAGGCTAGACTTTTATCTTAGTCTAATCCCTGAGTTCATCGAACAAGACCCTTCAGAACTCATCTGTGCATATATATTCCATGACAGTTTCACTCTGTTCTGCTTCACCCTATCCTCTCTTGTACCGGTTTCCGTCCAACGATCTGCAGGCCACCTCTTGTTATTTTACTCACTGCTTGTCGTGTTTCCAATCATCCCACCATTCATCCGGTATAACAATTTTGTTTTTCGTCCTACTCCCACCGACTTGCTCTCTTAGAGCAGTCCGCCATCCTCAACCATTTTTATCTGATACCTTGTTCGCTCTGTGTTGCATTTGTAATTATGTTCACTGCGACCTTCAATTTTTTTCCCTTTTGGGCTTCTCCTGTACGGAGGATTATGTTGTAAATTTGATCATGTCTATGCATACCTCACGGGGCTCCGTGAAATTTACACTTATTATTATTATTATTGTAATCATCACTGGGTGTTAATCATGCTTTGAACCTTCTATTGAATTTGCTGATATGTTGCGGTGCGTGCACATAGTGCATCCTCATCCTATTCGTATCTCGTTTCAGCTAAATTTCTTGGACAAACAGGCTGCGGAATCATTCTAATAATCCAAC
>UZAN01048233.1:5469-24561 GCA_900618425.1 Echinostoma caproni | reverse complement strand
TGAACTGTTCGTTGAAGTACTCCGCCCACCGATCAAGCCGTTGTTCCCTAGTGTGAACAGCTTGTCCACTTTTGTCGTAGATTGTTTCACTAACTGTGGTTCGCCGACCTCCCGTAATGCGTATCAGTTGGAACAGTCTGTGACTATTCCCTGATGCTACTGCTACTTCCATTTCTCCGTCTATGGTTGCCCACCAGTTCTCACGGTCTTTCTTGAGGCTCCTCGTTAGTTGACGTTGTAGACGCCACCTAGCCCTTCCTTGATCGCGGGTGGTTGGGATTTGCCACTTTTTCTCCATCAGTGCGAGAAGTTGGTGCTTGATAGAAACAATCCACGGTCAGAGCAAAGTTTGGGTAGGCGTTCTGCGTTGTGAGTCCGGTTATCCGGGATTGTATATGAACTACCAATTGGTCTTTCTGATTCGTTCAGGGATCCTATTTGAGCATTAAAGTTTCCGGCGATTATCACGTTGTCTGTTGACCGAGCACTTTGGAGCAGTTGAGAGGTACTATTAGAGTTCATCCTTGATTTCATATGTACTGCAATCAGTCGGTGCGTACACCGATACGACGAGTAAGCATCGACGTCTCGTTCTGTAGTTGTCGACCCGTGATGTACCGTTTAGACGTACATCGCACAGTCGGCTGCTGACTGGAATTCAGTCAAAAAGCGAGCGCTCAGCCTTAACACCTAGCGCGACTCTAGCAACTCCACGTGCTTCGGATGCCAAATCGCCTGAAACTTGGAGTGAAGCTTGAGGATGAGGTCGGCTCTGAGGAACTCAAGGGGTGATTAAAGTAGGTTCTTATATACCAAAAGACAGCAATCGAAACCACCCCATGGGAGTGCATAATTTATGGTTGTAGAAATGGAGACTGAACTGATCAAGTGAATGATTGCCACAATCAGGAATGTGTTTGTTTGGTTTTGAATCAAAGGATTGAGGCAACTCCCACACCGACTACAGTCCTTGGTGTTAGTTTCTCTTTGGTGGGGAAGCACCGCCAACTGTCAATTGAGACTGGATCGTATAGAACTTCTCTAGGTACAGAGGAAGGGTGACTGGTCACAACGAATGACCCCACCCCCTACCGCACTGAGGCTTTTGGAGGTTAATGGCTCATCACCTTTGCTGGCAGGCAGCTTTGTTGTTGTCCGGTTCAGCAACACGACTAACCTATCGTGGTCTTGTGTGGTTCACCACTCCAAGTCCCGGGGCTTAGGTCATCGGTTTCCATCACTGAACAGGTTTTCGTGACTATAGGGTTCGCCCCGTCTGTTTATCACACTTAGGTGTGTAAAATGAAAAATGATAACTCGGTATTTTTAACACAGCTCTTTACTTTCAGCCCTGTGTCTTACAGCCAGCCTCAGTCACTCAACATGGAAGAGGTAAGCAGTCACCTTAAGCCCTAATACCACCTGTAATTAGTACGATGTGAAGAAGTCGCAGTGCCACGTGGGCATACTGTTCTGCAGTGAATGCAACAATATGCTCTATCCGAAGGAAGATAAACGCAACAAATTGTTAAATTATGCCTGCCGAAATTGTGACTATACTCAGGAGGCGGACAATCCATGTGTATATGTCAACAAGTTGGAACAAGAAGTGGAGTAAGCATTTTCTACCGATTCTATGACGTGCATTGTTTGTTTTCTCATGATCGTCACTAGATCAGTTTTAAAATGTGTGACAAATAAATCGGTTTTCCAAGCATTGGTGGACAGTTTGTAGCTATACGGCGCAATATCACACCTATCTTGTCGGAGTTTTATGCAGTTTGGCATCGAAACCGAAAATAGGCGCATGCAACTATGGTAATTGCTTCCACTGTCAGGACAGATCATAGAATACATTCCTACTGTTGTTCTGCAGTGGTGTTCCCCCCCCCCCATTATTGTTTGCGGTTAAGGAAGAAACGCTCGCCTAGGCAGAACACAACACCCACTGTTTACCAGAATACCATTATTTATACTTACCTTGCCTATCCACCTAACGGTAATCAACAATAGGCGTTGTTTTCTGTAGAAGGTATCGCTAGGTAGACAACGAATTGGCTTCCACCTCTCTTTGGAAGGTATACTAATTCAGTGCTTATAAAGATATTTATGTATGTATTTCACATATGTCTGAATCCAGACTGGATACCAAACAAATAATAATACGATATTCTTCGAAAAATGAGAAAGTTCCATGATTTGTTTGTGGGCGGAATACTGCCAGGTTGCCGAGACCAATACAGGTGAATTTTCTTGAGGAATCCACAGCCGGAGTCTTCGACTAACCAAAGCCTGATCCGCGAGGTAGCGTGGCGGTGAACGTAAAACGCAGTCCATTGGAGATCGGTGTCAAGTACATCGGATCATACGCCTTTTGGACGGGGTCAAACGTTCAAGGTACCCAATACACCCCCGATGCCCATTCGAGCCTGTGACCACTGCCACAACCAGGAAATTGTGTGTGGTTCGTACGCCTTGGTTGGCTTGGAATCAGGGTTTATAGCCAACTCCCCTAGATGAATTGCCAATGGTTCACCAACCCGGTTATAGCCTTAGATGTTAGCTTTTCCTCTCCTCACTTTGGTGGGAAAACACCGCCACGAGAAGGCAATGAGTAGGACTTCCTCAGCAGGGGCTGTTTGAGACACTTGGTCATATGGGAGCATTTCGTGAGGTGTAAGGAAAGGGTGACCAACCAGAACCCGAGACACTCACCCACGACCGTACTGAGGCTAAGGAAGCCAAGGACATTTAAGATCATCGATGCCTGTGACGGGGGTGGGGCATACAAATTCTGTCGTGATACCGGGCAATGTTAGTTCTTGGAATCTGTTACTCAGCCACTGATTGCATCGGTGACTTTTATGATTCGTTAAGTTATCTGCCATCTTTGATCGCATTTCACCGGCACAGTTCACGCTTCATGTTGATACTCTTTTTTAGCGAATTGGCCCTAATTGTACCGGACGTGGTGCATGACCCAACGCTGCCCAGAACGGAAGAACACGTTTGTAGAAGGTGCGGTAAACAGGAGGCGGTATTCTTCCAGTCACAAACACTGAAAGCAGAAGAAAATATGCGCCTGTATTATGTGTGCACCAATGTGGAATGCCTGCACAAATGGACTGAGTAGTAGTGCCATTGTTTCATTCACGTCAGACGTCCCGGTTTTGTTTGGACAACAGAGTTATCTTTTTGATATCATTTCTCATCAGTCTTATTGAAAACATTTCTATTATCATTATTATTATTATTATAATTCTCATCGATCATCAGATTATTTGTTCTATTCTTCCATTGGGATATAAGGGAATCGGAGAAATTCGCATCCTGTTGGCACACAGTCTGCATTCAAACTTGTGTGAAATACATACATATTGGAGGGCTTTCATGTCCCCATGGAGCATTCCTACAGTGTTTGTCTTCACCTGATCGTCAGTTCTCATCTGGAGCTCACAGAAGCTCTGAATCAAACCACGGCAAGAGTGTCTGCAATGTTCGGAAGTGCTTCTGTACATCGTTCCCTTGCAATTCTCATTCGGTTGTGCAAGTGTGGAGAATACCGATCAATGAAGTTCTCTTCAATCTATTGCGCTGCATTATGTTGATGAGGCCATTTTGTATCACAGTCCGGAGATGCTTGTATAAGCACCTCCGGACTGACACAAAATGGCCTCATCAACATAATGCAGCGCAATAGACCGAAGAGAACTTCATTGATATGATAAAAACGCAATAAGGTATTAGCTAGCGTGTAATCGGCAAATCACCAAACTATTTGGAACTATTATAGGATGAACCCAAGATGCGGTCAATGTAGTGCTGATTATCAGTAAACCCATAAGAGTAACACGGGTGCATGCATCATAATATAGGAGGCAGATTCCATAATCGAAAGAGGTACGCACTACCACCGTTTACAGTGGTCTGGCGTAGTCAGACAACGTAAACCGACTGAGTTGTTTAACGTATGCTTCGGCACAGCATCATGTCCAGCTTTGCACCGTCCTACAGAGAACCATTAGAAAAGGTGGTTTAGTAATATCAAATGAAACGTAAGGCTCAGGGGAGTTGGCCGAATCTACAGTATACGCCACTGGCGACAATTAGATTACCCTCGGCCTAGACATTACTATCCAATCGTTGTAAGTGAGACCAACTCGTTTCCCCCTGCGGAGGATGGCTGCACGGAAGTAAAGTAAATAGTAGAGTGATGCGCAATAGTCGTGTGCAAAACCGGAGGATTTTAAAGGTAAAATGTAAAGAAGAGTTCTCGCCGGTCCTGGATGCGTCGATCAAATCTTCATTCTCTGACGGTTTCTGGAGCACCGTCAGGCTTACCAGAGACCAGTGTCTTCTTAGACATCCGCACCGCGGAATTGCTAATTAAGAAATGTGTCTATCCTCCAAGAGTTTTACCGTTATACGTTAGGTCGGTCAGTGGCTTTTGCCCAGTTCTCACCACCATTTGCGGTCTCCAATGGAGTTCGATAAAACTGTCCTGTTTTTTATTATCCACCTCTTGTGTGATAAGCAACAAACGGGGTGAAACAAATATTCGTGTATACCTGTTATTCAGCGACGGAAACCGGATTTTGAGTATGATCAATTTAGCATATGCTTTGGCTGCAGTTGGTTCAGCTCACCTTCCAGATTGGGACCCAAGGGACGAGGTTCGACCGTGGTTAGAATCTTTGAGTGTCACTCAGAACGGACATCAGCAGCGCTAATGCTGCACGATCTGTCTTTGTTAAAATTCAGTGCTCCATAAAAGCAACAAAATTCATAAAACCTGCTCTTCTGTGGTGGCTCACCAGTTTAGTTGCTTTAGAATCTATAATCCGAGGTTCGAGCCCCGCCACCGCCACCTAACTTTGGTGATAGACAGATCTGCTGTCGTTTGGTTCAAAACCCTGCCTAACCTTTCGTGACCTTATGTAATTCACCATCCCTGACCAGCAGGTCTTCCTGACAAATTTGTGTACTGAAAAATTGTTGGTTTCTTAGGTCGTTCGCTTGTATACCCCAATCAGATCACATCCTGTTACTTTGTCGCCGTGGCTGTCCATGAGCAGATGATTATATACATCCACGTGTATCACATGGATACGAGGTATGAAGAAATGCATAGCGCTAAATATTAAACAGAGTAGGTGTTTCTGGCCTTCCAGGTGGGGATCCAAAAGTGACGTTCTCGTTATTTTCTTACCAGGTCGGAATGCTCGAAATGGTGTGTGTATGTTGGACTGTGTACCATTTGTGTGTTTGTTGACTTGTAGGCATTCCCTCCCTTCCGAATAGGCTCAGTCCATGTCCATATACATATTCTCAACTCCGTGTACATTGCGAGTTTTGCAGCGAGCAGTGAGGTTCGCCTCACCGATTGCGCTGCCCTGTGATGATGACTTATGAGAGGGTAATCTCCGAAATTGAGATGGAACTATTTAGCAACATGTTCTAGATAAATAGACAGACGAGCAGTCTGAGATGTGTTGAATCATGTGAAGCCAAACAAACAACAGGGTTTCACTTGGTCCAAATCGGAGTTCATTTGTGCGTATATCTGATCGATTGCGAAGATGTTCGATGAGGCGCAAGGACGACGGGTAGGATGGTGAACAGTGAATAGAGGTATTATCGATAAAACGTCGATGAAGTTGGAAGTGGATGGAGAGAAGGCAATTAAAAAATAGTAAGAATAGCTTGGAGTTTAGATTCTGCGAGAATATTTGAGATAGCTCCTTCCACTCGGATCGCGAAGAAGCGGTCGCTGAGGCAAATACATACCCACGATATAAGTTCCTCAGGGAAACCAAACATCGGCTTTTTTTAGTTAGGAGATTTTTGTGTCACATTCGGTCGCAGGACTTCGAGGGAGATCAGATTCGATTCACCCTGATCATTGGTTACAGAGCACGAGATATGGGAGATGCATCTGCACCATCACTGTAAAACAGATCTCCGTGACTATGGGGTTCCACCTCGTCTGCTGTTCATGTGTAATGAAGAATCCTGCGGTGTCAAAAACCTTTACTGGTGGTCATTCATAAGGGTGTTCTAGTAGGTACTTGACAATAACGGTTTCCGTGAATGGGAACAGGGAGTTGAGACGGTAGATGTTTGTTTGAGAGCGGTCACCATGCTTGAAATTAGGGAAAACATGCATTTTTTAACAGGAGGAGAACATCTCAGATTGAGAAGATCAACTGAATAAACGTGGACTAAATTGTCATGTACATCTCTTCAATAGAACAAGTGAAATTGTCATCCTGGCCGAGGATCTTGAATGTGTCAAGTGCGAGCAGATATTGACTACGATTTCTGATCGTTATCAACCACACACAACACAGAAACGACAAAAATAAGGGTGAGGGGGGGGCGGGGTGCGGTGCGGTAGAATCAGTAAAACAAGCCAATAGCCTTCATTCGGAATCATGACATGTAGGAGTTTGACACAAAATACATGATTGTTATCACTTGGCGTTTTCTATTCTGAGGATACGCAACTAGTCTGTGCAAAAAAACTACAGTGTATCGGTACGTCCATTGCTGGTTACGCAAGTAGGGTCTCAGTCATCATTTGACAAATAGAGGCTCGGAAAGGGTTCCAAGTATCCCTGCTGCTTGGGCTGCTTATGTCGTCCTCTTCCTCGTAACGAGCAAATGTGTATTGTGAGAACGGTTCATGTCGAACTGATGAGACGTGCCTTTTCCATGTTCCTTGAGGCTACTAATAATGTGCATATTGTAGTGTAATGACTTGTATAGGCAACTATGCTAACACTTCAATCGAAATGGGATAAAAAAATGAAAATTCATTCAAAAAACGTAGACGAAATATCATCTTAGTAGATTTCAAATTAGTTCCTTGGGAGCTTACTGTCAGGTAGAATACGAGCCAAATAGGGTGCTGTTCAATTGTGATAAATGTCCATGCGGGAGGGTAAGCTCCGTTAATTGGATCCGGTTGCAGCGTGGGAACGGTAATGATAAAAACGGTTTTTTTTAATCACAGCGAACATAATCTTGAAAATAAAAGGATCGTCTTAAGCCATTTGTTTTGTAGCATTGAGACAGCTAAAATACGCAGTGTTCAGGTCTTTACGGGATTCACAATCTGGTCAGGAAGGTGTGCACGCATGAGAGAAATGGAGTGACCACACCTCGATGATGACGCCAGCGAAGTGCTTACGCGTTACAGCTTTTGGACAACGAACCATAGACCGATTTTGAGGAAGCTCTGCGGTCCAGACGGAATCTGTACGATGTCAAAAATACGACCACGTGATTGATAAATGCCTAGGTAACCAAGACACTCCTTTTGTACATGTTATTTAACCTCCTGGATTTATTCCAATAAACGAACCATTACTCCTGTGATTTTTCTTTGTGTCTCGGTTAGATGGGATACCGTCGTGCAAGTGCTAGCGTGATTTAGTACTTCTGTGGCGTCCGTAATTACTAACACGTGGTTCATAATCCGTGATGTGTGCGTGCCTCAACCACTATAAACACGTCATCTCCTTGCTGACTGTGAGCAACACGGACCACAACATATCCCGTTACAAGTAAGGCAGACTACACTGGACTTGTTATCGCAGTTCCGTATTCGTTGCACTTTCTGCTGGGAGGAAATTCTACCAGATCGGAGTGTAAAAGTACACCGAACTCTCAGTTAGTGGGAAATAACCATAAGAACCACTTTCACATAATATTCACCACCACCAGGGCTTGTGAGTAACAAATACACGCGTTTAGGGTTGACACACATCAGGCATTTGTACCCAAACCCCCAGGTATGTGATCGAGATAAGCGTTCACTACGTCCACACCAAACTTGTTTTGTGCTACAGAACAAACGATGACCAGTCGTTTCTTAATTGGTGACCCATTGTGGTGATCCAGGCTACTTGACGACACCTACCCTGGAGCGGCGCGATACAGTTTCTGGACACCTGCGATCAATCGAATTTGAAAGGTGACGTCAGTGACGCGCGTACGCGTCACGGTTACTGACTACACGCCATTGGTGGACTATTCCAGCCAATTGGAGACAGTGCAGACAGAAACAGAAGTATGCAAGCAATACCGCAATATGATTGGTAGAAGCCTAGATAACCAATGACCTTCTTTTGTACATATTATTTAATCGCCTTCATTTCTTCCAATAAATGAACTACGAGTTGCCAGTCTTGTGGCCTTTTCCTCGCGTCTCGCTCACGTGGGATATTGCGAGCTCGTGCCATTGCGGTCCAGTGCTTCCATAATCCAGTCCGTGATAGCTGATCCTAGATTCGTGTTCTGTGATTCCTATTGCGTGGTTCGTGTTCCGAATTCCGTGCGTAATACTACTACCACTAGTACTACAATCATCACACCCATACGGTGTGGTTTCGATGAAAGTGGAATGTGGGATATCTGCTTTCACGAACAAGTAACTGTTTTTTATCGGTTCCAGTAGAAGACAACTCACCGTACAAACTCGTAAACTGTCGCTTCAACTCGACCGCAAGGCCGATATAGTTCATTCGTACGGTCTCTACAGTAGTCGGTCCTGGTTCGTCCATCATATTTGCTAATGTCGAGCATCGTGAAAAAAATGTACCGCGGGGATGTCCATTTCTGATCTCAAACTCATTCGCTGTTCCGCAGTACGGTATATCATGTTGTACACATACATACTATATCCTGTTGTCCACTCACATCCAAAATTGGATGACCCCTTTTATTTAGTTTGTTCAAGCTGTGCTTGGTCAGGCGCGTTCTAGCTTTCAATGGTAACAACAACTGTTCGTCACGTGCAAGTGAGAGATGAGGTGTTTACACCGAAAGCTTCCAAAATTGTATATCGGTTTATCGACTGAATCCGATCCCCCTCCCGTTCTAGGTATGATCATTTAATCAGAAATGCTTTGATATCTGAAACATTGAGTCCTCATTATTCATTTCATCAATAAAGAAGGAAGAAAAATATCGCGAGATTATGACATTTCGTTCAATTTTCTCAATCGCTGACGTAGAACCAAAAGGCACATGGGTTTGTACAATTATGTTGGACGAACGTGTACAAGAATACAAAGGGTACTAAATATCGAAGTGGGCGGTTAACTCCACCGTAAGTGAACTGATTGAATCAAAAGCTTTTGTGCGCATAAAGTCCGGTGATGTAATCGAGTGAGCAACGTTTCACTAATTACCAAACGTTTAGTATTGCGGTGACCTAATGGTGCTTTGAGAAACAAATTAGGGTCAACTGTGTCTCGTGTTGTCATGATATGTTTTGCAACAGATGCCCCTGAATTTCTTCTGATGACTAGACTTTAGTGACTGTGTGGCTGCTGATGTTCCCCAGAACCTGTCACCAATGTTCGCTCACGTTCTTTCTAGATATCCGTCCCAGGAGGAAATAGAACCAAGGATTGTGATTATAGAAACGCTGTATTGTGAAACCTCCGAAATGTTGGAAGTGAGTTTTGCTAGCTTAGGTTAGTATTTTAGCAAGGGCAACAGAAATCTGAAAATAGATCTGATCAGTGCAAGAGAAGCATACGATACAGAGCTCACCGTGGAGAATTGTGCCGGTGAGGTTTTTTCGAACTCATTAAAAGCATGATAATAATTAAAACAAAACTTAATTCTGGAAATGTCCAAGTTGCAATAGCTAATGATTAAGCTTTCTCTGGAAGATCATTATCGCCAAATAATGGCGATATATGCTAAATCTGGACGGTACACTTGACTGTGCCCGGTGGAGAAGGATTCTTATGTTATAAGGAAAAGAATAACGATAGCCTATCTTTCGTAATAATTCTACATGATCAAGGGGTTAAGTTACTACTTGGTATCTGAACCTTGTTAGTTCTGATAAGTATGTCTTAGTTATGTAACCGTATTCTGATAGTCCTCAATTATACAGGACTGGTTGTGTGTATGTCCTACTGGTTGGTCCGTGATTTGATGATCACGTCCAGCTTGAATGAATCTACCACGAAACTTAGAGAAAAGCAAGATGCACGAAAAGAAAACTGCCGTTGCAAAACGGTCGGTTTAAGAATCACTACATGACCATCAGATATCGAATGCGTCATCGAGTTCACCAACCCCTTTGAAATATGTTCGGTCATCCGTTGTGAGATGGTTTTTCCCACTGCAACTGCGGCAGGTGAACTGGTGTGTGAGACAACCGGTTTGCCAACCATATTTTCTACTTTTGTCCAAATCCATTTTACCAGTATAGGCAATGAGTCTGAGTTGGGCAGCTGGGAATGAATGCACTATTTATGCAGCTGACCTCAACTTTGTATTTCATAAAAATAATCTTGATACACTGGACCCCGAGGCAACTGAATCCCACATCGATCGCTCCATGGTAAGTTTACTGAATGAGTACGCGAGTAGTATCCTCGAGCATAAATTCAGCCCGATAAAGGTTTCTAGAACCCAACAGAGCGACCCGCGTATTCGACGTGATGATCTTTGATCTTTGATTAAAAATACCAAGGCATCACATTTACACAAGTGATTTGCTTCACATACTCTGAAGTGAAACCTCAGGAAAATGTTAAAATGTTCGAGTAAACAGTTTGTTTGAAAAATGTGTAATTTTTCCGATACCATTTTGAAATGGAATCTCGCCAGTGTTTGACATAGTCAAGTCAATTCACGGCAAGAAACGTTTTATTCACCAAAAGGTTGAATTTTCAGCAAGATGATCCGCACATGAGAGAGTGGGAATGGAGTCCTATATATCTGTAAGGAACATTGTGGTGATCGTGTAACGAGTACGCACGCACCGCGGTACAGTTTCCAGGTAACCTATCAAGAAGCGAGATAACCGACCAACCCTGTGTTCTCAATTGGCATCATCCGGATTGGCTGAGTGCAAGAAGGCAAACAGATAAACCATATCCTTGTCGATTGGACATTCAAGAATCGACCAATGAGTGCTTTTTGCTTGTGATATATATTTGCATGAATTTCTGAATAGAATTAACTGTATTCACAGCTTTTCTTGGTTCTACCTGACTATGTGCAACTCAGTGGGTTTTCAGTCCGATTCCGAGTTCGCGCTATTCGATTTCGATTCCTATTCCGAATACCACAAACATACACTTCGAGTGAGCAGCCCAAACAATGCTTGTTGTTCGGGTGACCTACAGCCGAGGCACTTTTGGCCATAGTTACTAGGGCCTTGGTTGCCGGAGGACAGCAGCACAACAGCAACAACGACGGTCGAACGAGCCCCTTACGGCGCCGAGCTCACGTGATGCACTTCTATTTGGTGACTCACGTTATGGCATCATGTGCCAGAGCTCCATCAACCAGCAAGGTTATGAGCCATTACGGCAACGATCGTGACGACCAGATTTGGCTCGATCAGTTATATTCATCAGTTCCAGATGGTCTCAATGAATGTCTTTTTTCTATTTACTGAATATACAGATTTACAGTCAGCTTTCAGGAAGGGGGCTGTGGCCAAACAAATGCTGTACGGGGAAAATACAGAAATAGGGAAGACAGGAGATGGTGGAGCGGTTCAAACCCGGGACACTCACGTCACAAGTTAGTGACCTAACCGCTTGACCACCACCAAAGTTAATAGCAGAGAAAGCGGTCAAGTATGAAAGCGGTAGATTGAACGTTTGGTTTTAACTGGGGGCCTGGGGAGATATAGACGATGTTGGTGTCTGTAGATAGGATACTGTCAAAGTGATACGAACCAAATGTCGAGAAAATGAGGATTAAATCGATTTAGGAAAAGTCATGACTTGGGGATTCACATGAACATAGTTGTACAAATTTGGGTAAATAAAATTTAAAAAATGAGTCGGTATTAATAGGCCAGGAGGTCAGGGGTCAACATCTTAATTCCGATCGCCTGGGCTATTGCTGGAATGCGCATTAGTTATATTAGAGACAATAAATACGTTTGGAAGCGATGACTAAAAACAACCATGGAGTGGACAGTATACCAATCTCAACAGTTCCGGTAGAAACAGCAATGTAACTTGATCAAATACTTAGCCGTTTGAGCAAAAACAATCCGCACTATTGATGCGATGACGAACGATGAGCTTCTATTCATTGGAAACACTTTATGAGAGAACGGTTTCTCAAATCCATTTATAGAAAGAAAGACGAGTGCACGAGTACCAATGTTCCACAGTTTATAAGGGAATAATCGCTGGCGAAAGCTATAAGAACAGAAGTGACAGTTTACTTGACCCAAGAAGGAGGCCTGTTTGAGCAGCTTGGAGCATTTTGACGTACTGACTGAGCTTCTCACGGACCCCGAAAAATGCTCGATCTCCTCGGGAACTGTTACTCGAAATGCAAGTTGGTCAAACAACCATTGTGATTCATTTTTGAACGACCGATTGTATATCCTGACAACGACTTTCTTGGTCGATTTATGGAAAGAATGCTGAGTGAACGAATGTGTAGCGACTCTTCTTTGTCACTCGTGTTTACATCACATTCTTGTTTTACTGAACGCTGACGCGGGTTGCTTCCGCACACATTTCCACCCCGGGTCGTTCAACGCACCGTATCGTCATACGTTCAAATACAGGGGTGGGTTCAAGTTTCTCATACTGCCTTCTGTTACGTTAACGTGCGGCCACTGAGATCACCTAGTCGTATCGAACACGTGTTGAGCGATGTGGGGCTTAACGCTGGTCTACTAATTCGTTTTGAGTCAAACAATCAGGGACGCACGTGGACGGAACAGGTGGTACCTTAACACATAGCGAGAATTTCTATTGCCATTTAAAACCGGTGCGATGAGCGGGTTGCTACACTACACAGCCCCCTTTCATTTTGCCAATCAATGTCCTCCAGAATCAAACCTATTCCGTTTGTTTGCGTTTTGCAAAATCTGATTACGTATCTATGGTAAAACTAGCAACAGCTTCCCCTCCCCCATAATACTATAGTTTAAACTCCGCGTGGCTTCTCACGGATTCTGTTTATTCCCAATGCATAGACAGGTTAATCTGAGTTTCCCCTATTATCAAAGGTGTTCGGACCACAACGGGCTACTTCATGTGAATCGATAGTCAGCTTGCTAAATTTTGTTTCCGTGCTTGGCTTGAGCAAATGCGCGGACGGACAAAGCGACGCACTGAGTCAGTCACTCTGCTTCCCATTAAGGCGGCACTGTGGCCTCTGTAACTGAGACAACCGGGTTACTAACGCATTTGATCCATGCCGCAATTGTTCGGTTCTCTGTTCTCTGTACTTTACGCGATGCACATCAATGGTTTATGCTGTACGTGAATCCAGCACAACTCTGTCGCAGACAGAGGCTTGTCATATACTCTTATCAAATAGTATGGATTTATGGTCATCCCTGTGTGGTCGGGCCTGGTGAAGGGGCGTGAGCGATTGACAAACTATCGCCCCGCCCTAAAAATGTTGTTCACCCCTGTTTTTATCGGGGTGACCTTGCAGATAGTCTAAGCTCCCCTACTCTGCAAGAACCGTGTACAGATTGTCACTTACTACTTGACTGTAGTGAGCCTAGGACACCCCTCTTTGAAAAGTACATGTTTCATTGACAATGACCTTATCTCCTCTGTACGTAGTTTGTTCTCGATTTTACAACACGTAGTTAAAGCGTACGTGCCTCTATTGTCTGTTTGAACAAGTGCTCCCGCGTCTGTTCATCGCAAATAACTCCGGTTAATCGAAGGCAGTGGGTACACCCATCTCGATGAAAAGAGAAGTAACCAATTACTTTCGCATTTGGTACATATGTGTGCATACCTTATGCTATTTCAGGTTTAATTTACGAGACCAGTTCATTGAGCTGGAAAACTATCATGCATAAATCGGTCAAATGAAACGCTATGGTTGAATCTGCTTTGGTTTAGCGCACCTCGTTGGTCAAATGATCCTAGATTTTTCTTTCCCCTAACTTATCACCTGTCTACCGATATTCTTTCTTTATTGAAGTTAAGCGATCCTCAATCTTGCGTAGTGTCGATCTCCCCAAACGGAACGGTGGATTGGTGGCGCAGTGTGATCCCCGCGACACAGTTATGCTGTTTGTGTTTCTGTTGGTGTGTTCTCCAAGCTGGAACACATCAACAACACCAACATCCGCATCCCGAACTACAATCATTCCACACTATTTATAACAGTTATGCTGATCCCAAACCGATCAATACAACTGGTACCACACTGTTTACTGTGAGCCATAGCCAACTGTTAAAGCTGGAATGTTGACGATAGCCCGAGTACCAGAGGTTGCCGCAGGATGTAAGATGAGGAACGAGTTAACTACTTACGGTGTACTTGCTCCGAGTGATGCATCCTTCACAAGGAGATTTACTGAGAGGTCAGAGCAAATGAGCTGATCTCTGGTGACTGGGCTGTTTCTTTTTAATTACTGGTCTAACAAATGCAAACAGGTATGCCTCAACTGTAGTTCGGTCATGATCTAATAATTAGTACGATGTAACGAAGCAGGACAAAGGAATACAATGATTTATTGTAATTCAAAACCTTTGTTATAGATTTAATTCTTGAAACAGCCCTATCCTCGTGCGGGAAAAGCGGCATCCATTTACTTCCAGGTGGAAGACTGCCTGCCAGAAGACATTGTGCTATCTAAGTGAAGATCCAGGTAAGTTTCAAGCTTTTCTGGATAGCTTAAGAGCCTGCGCAGCCATGTTCGTTATGCGTCTTGCACCTTTAAAGTGTAAACTGTTGCTACAAGATTGGGTTGGTCCAGCACCCAGATTCACTCTAACCGGGGAAGTAATAGAGCTAGTGGATAAGTCTTGTTATCTGGGCAGCTACATCTCACCCGGTGAACGCATCACGGATGAAGTGTCAGCTCGCGTACAGAAGGCTCGGTTGGCGCTTGCCACCTTGTGACAGCTGTGGCGCCGTCGCGACATCCGGCTGTCAGTGAAGGGTCGAGTGTATGCTGCAGTAGTTCTGCCAGTTCTGCTATACGGCAGAGAAACTTAGTCATTAAGAAAACAGAATAAAGATAGACTGTCGGTTCTTGGAAGCCGCTGCCTACGTAGCTTTGTACGAATCTGGTGGGGCAACCGGACGAGCAATGCTGAGGTTTGGCGCAGAGTTTTGGGTAACCGCGGTCGCCCACTGGAGCAAGTGATCGACCTCCATAGAGCACCTTGGTTGGGGCATGTTTCACACATGTCACCAAATAGGTTGCCGCTGTGAGCGATGTTAGCCGGGGCAGGTAGCGGTTGGAAAGAGGTCGAGCATGGTCAAACTAAGACCTGGTACGAGGGTATGAAAACCATAACCAGGGGAGTGGGTGACGTGGGTCCCGTTAGGCTCCCTGGATGGGGACCTCGGGATGATCGTACCTGATGGTTAGAGACAATGAGTGTCGTAAACAGTGGAGTTCGTGCATCTTCTCAATTTCCTTGCAGCGCTAGTGCAATGGAATTTTAAATTTTCTCTTTAATCCTACTTTCAACTTTCCTGTCTTCTCCTATTCTTGATCTAACTGGGCAGCCAAAAGACAGCAACCAAAACTGCCGCAAGAAGGTGCATGGTTGTACATGGTTGTACAAACTGAAACTGAAAACTGGAATTCAAAACCGGACGCCCTTTGGCGGAAGAATTTGTGCCATTTAACCAATAGATTTACATTGCGCCAAACACTTTGTCCCCAACTCGCGGAACGAACATGTGATGAAAGATGATGATACGACAGAAATGAACCAAAGTGTGTTCTGGTGGTAGATAACTGGTGGTGATTAGAGTGAAAAGTCGGAGTACAGTTGGTGTATATCGTACAAATCTTTAAAGCTTCTTTCTAGGCGAAATTTTCGGGATAATGATTTCCATAGTACAATGTAGCAGAAAGAAACCAATCAAAGGTTGTACTGATAAACTTTGCTGCATAAATGATCGAACATTAAGCATTTTATAGTAGTAGTTCATATCTACCCGAACGGGCGCGGTACCTGTTTTGAGACAACATCTCGCACAGTTTGGGATGCCCAAGGCTCTGGTCACAAACAAGCGATTGCGTTCTCTGTCGTTGCGTTAGCCGTCTGTTAATCCACGAGAGTTCAAGAGGTACTTAGTCCCGGTTATCATCCAAAATTAGCCGTTTAACAGGGGTACTTTGTGAACCCGGTGAAAAGGCTTCGAAGTCAATTCAAGTCAAATCAATATGATCCGCATGCACCAATGTTGAGTCGTCATTACTGGTGATATTCTGTACAAAATTTAAGTGCAGAACTAAAATGGAAAATCAATCAAATCTTGACACGTAAAGGTAGTTGGAATCAAAGATCAGGATGTGGATCGTCTAACAACTTCATCAAGTCCCCATTTGGCCAAAGCGGATTCTTTGGGGCATTAAAATTTACGGCCCCTTACTATTACATCACCTACATCAGTGAATGTAAAAGCATGAGGCAATTCACTGAAGTATAATGCGATAAGTAACCGGGCGCCAAAGGCACAATGACATGGAAAAACTCAGAAAAGTTACCACGGTGATATACGAAATGGTTAAGATTCGTGAAGCAATCGCATATTATTTATCAAATATCTGGTTTTACCCCCATTTCTGAAAGCATATTCAGCAAGGTGGTTCTCTCTCAAAACAGCCAAATCATTGTTATGGTCAAGAGATATCAGGTGCGCATCCTTTAAATTTTCTATCCAGCGCCAAAGATGTGGAGTATGCCATGTATCGGACGACTCTGCGTGTGGGGCGTGACTGTCTGTCAGCGAACGGGAATCTAACTACATTCACAACCTCGGAACAACAATCGGGGGAGGAGAACTCTCCCCGATACATCTACCATCATCAAAGTAAAAGCTACTGGGCAGTTTTTTCCGGCCCCGTGTTTAGGAATATGCAACAATATTCGACAAATTTGCAACGACGTATTTCTGTGGTGATCGTATAAGGAGTACGCATGCACCGCGGTACAGCTTCCAGATAGCCAATCCAGAAATGGAATAACCGACCAATCCTGTGGTCTCAATTGGCATCAACCAGATTGGCTGAACGCAAGAAGGCAAACAAATAAACGATATCGTTGTCGATCGGACATTCAAGAATCGACCAATAATTGTTTTTTGCTTGTGATATATTTCCATGAATTTCTGAATAGAATTAACTGTATTCACAGCTTTTCTTGGTTCTACTTGACTATGTGCAACTCAGTGGGTTTTCAGTCCGATTCCGAGTTCGCGCTATTCGATTTCGATTCCTATTCAGAATACCACAATTGGCGTCGCGCAATGGAAATTCCTGTCACTGAACAACTGAACCTCCACGGAAGCCCACCGGAAATCGAAGAGTGGGTAGAACGTTTTGAACTATGGTGCAGTATCCTCAAAGGAGGAATGCAAAATCAGTCGGTCCCGTTTTTTGACGTTGAGCTATATCCCCTGGTGAAGAATTTAGCGTCCCCGAATGTTCTTGCTAAATTGCCGTTCGAGAAGTTAAAATCCTTATTGCTGGATCACATTCTCCCAGTGGATTTTCAGGCCACTGAACGGGCCAAATGATCAGAGCTGTCAACATGCCGTGCCGTGAATTTATCCTTCAGTTGAATGAACAGGCGTCAAAATGCAACTACGGTGATCGATTGGAAGAAGAACTTTGTGATCGTCTGATTGCTGGAATTAACATTTCATTACAAAGTAAGATGTTGAAAAAGAAAGATGTCACGTTTGCCGAGGCTCGAAAAATCTGTGAGCAGAGTGATGATTTGTGTGCTACCACAAATGCGGATAGTCCTGTGTTATTCCATCGGCAATCAACGAAACTATTACGTGACGCACCCAATGTTCATTATACAAGCCCGGTTCCTCAAGTACCCAGTTCAAGCCGAACGCAACCGAAGGCTGCGACCAACCGCTGCTTTCATGTGGTGAATACCACTTGTCGGTTCCGTAATGCCACTTGCCATGCATGCGGTAAGGTTGGCCATATCCGAAAGGTATGCCGCATGCCCAAGTGCAACCTCATCGACTCACATATCCCAACGATAGATGAAAACCCAAGCCCAATCTATACGTTACAAACCACCGAACCCAACAGCCAAATCGTGTTCGCCCCACTGAGGTTCGAGTCTGGTGTGGAGCAGCGATTCATTATGGACACAGGAAACAGCGAATCTATCCTACCGAAATCAGCACCCATTGCGATTTATCCCAACGCTGTTCTAGCCCCGACTTCTTCTTCTTCTTCTTTTAGAGACAGTGGGCATAGTCCCGTATAAGTCTCCTCTCCGAAGCTCCGTGGCATGACTCAAATGTGCGTGTCCTGCCACCACCTCCACAGAAAGTCGTATAACCGACGCTTGAACGTTTGGTCATTTTTCTCCTCCTCCACGTCTTCCGGTAGCATATTCCACATACTGATCTCCCGACGAGATAGACGGTAGACCAGCGGTAATCCTACCGTGTGCTGCTTCGCTAGGGTCAGTCCGTGTCCCCTGGTACGGTTGTGCTCTCGAAACGGAAGCATCGCCTGCAGTTCGCAACCCAGGTCTCCGCGGATGATGCGTCTCGTGTAGATTAAATCGATTCTCATCCGCCTGTAAGCTAGTGGAAACAATCCCGTAGCTCGTAGGCGTCTTTCGTAGTTAATCCTACGTTGCCCGGCAACGAGGCGTGTGGCACTGCATTGTACTCGTTCCACCTTCTGCGATTGTGCCTTAGTACATGGAAACGACGCAGGGCCGTCGTGCTCCAATCTCGGGCGCACATGTGAGGCGTACAAAACTTTGAAAGCACTCATAGAAAGTTCACCAAGAGACCGCCGTATGGCTCCCAGCATTCGCCAGGCCGACGCACATACCCTGTCAACCTGGTCTTTAGGTTGGAAGCCACGATTACCCCCAAATCCTTTTCGCAAGTTGATGAACGAAGAGGGTTTCCGTTTATGGTGTACTCCACGGTGCCTTCTGTTGGACCCACTCGCATGTGCGCACACTTCGAGGTGTTGATTGGCAGAGACCATCTCACGGACCAGCGCTACAGGGCTATCAAGTCTTCCTGTAGAGCATAGGCGTCATCATCCGAGGTGACCACCCGTCACAGCTTGAGATCATCAGCGTATATTAGGCACTGGGA
>UZAN01048231.1:0-13843 GCA_900618425.1 Echinostoma caproni | reverse complement strand
TATATCTCCACGGTGACCGGTTCACGGTCATC
The DNA here is from genome assembly GCA_900618425.1 of Echinostoma caproni. Taxonomy (NCBI): domain Eukaryota; kingdom Metazoa; phylum Platyhelminthes; class Trematoda; order Plagiorchiida; family Echinostomatidae; genus Echinostoma; species Echinostoma caproni. Next base: position 13,811 of record UZAN01048231.1, on the reverse strand, counting down.
AAATATCTGGTCTACCTTGAGTGATAGACCGAAGCAAGTAAGGCAATTTAACGAGAACAACTAATAATATGAACAACTCAACTGATCCATACATGAGCGCACAAAACAGAATCCGAGGACTACAGATGTTGACCAAGTCAAGTAACCACTAAAACACGTACGCATGTACAAGCACGGCCACAGAAGAAATGAAGCGTTCGAAAATTTGGGTAATCCTATATATAGGCATGCAAGTACAGTTGTGCCCGGTTACACCACGATTCGATAATCTCGGTATCGGAATTGTCGTTCAATATGCCCAAACCTAAAAGTTGCATCTAAACATCATCAAAGAATATTGGGTCGAAATAAAATAAAGCTTGTATTTCATGAACGAACGAAGAATACACCGTGTAATATAGAGACTGCCAGCAGTTTCTCGTAACCATGCTGGTTACTCGAACGAACAGATCAGTTACATCTACACGCAAATTTAGTAGGAATAGTAGCAGTTATGACGCCGGTCGAACCGTCTGATGAGTTATCCAATGAAGTGGTGGCAACTTCGGAACAGCTATAATACTCTTTCGGTCTAAGCCAGTTCATTCGACTCATCGTAATCACGAACACCATCAGAATGGAAAAATTACATAATGCGTGATCTCTATAATTCAAATTGTCACCATTTTGCATATTTTCATCCATTGTGGGGAATTCAGGAAAGTAAGTTTCGTCATAGGTGAGGAATCATTGTGTAAAATGTAATTAACTTCGTTTACAAAACTATTTAAGAGAATAAGAGCAAGTGGGAATTGATTGTTTTGAGAGACAGAGAGAGAGGGAGATGACACTTTGCAGTTTGTTCAAAAATACAGAGAAATTTGGTCGAATCGCAGCGCATTCCTGCACCGATACTGAAATCGGATAGCTGTACCACGTCAGAAAAAGAACCAGCAGTGAAAAGAGGAACGATTCAAAAAACCAAAGAACATGAACCGACCTGGTGAAATGCAACACACGCGATCAGAGAACCACGATTTGCCAGAAAATGACCACAGCTGCTCATCCCAAAATATTCCAATCTAATCCCATCGATGTTGCACGACAATCAAAATCACTGAGAGATATGTAAAGATGATGAAATCTTTGATGAGCTGCTACTACATACTTAACCCGATGCTTTATTTGGAATCTCAGTTATCTCATATGCTCCAGTGTACCGTGAAATGTAAGAGGTAGTTGGGACTGCGCAAGTCTTAGCATGGTCAGGGTGAGTAGCTTTGGTTGTGACTGGCTCTAGAAATGCTCCTATACGATCAAACAAACTTCGCCGAGAAAGCCTTCTCGTGGCGGAAGTGTTTTACCACTCAAGTGTGCCAACGAAAAGCCACTATTCGGGGATATAACCGGGTCGGTGAACCACCGGCAGCTGACCTAGGAGAATTCTCTAAAAACCTGATTCCAAACGAAGCACGCTCACCCACACCTGCCCCTTTGTGGCAGTGGTTACCGGCTCGATTGAGCATCCAGGTGTATTGCGCACCTTGGACGTTTGACCCCGTCCAAGGGGTGTATGATCGGATGAACTGGATAACGGGCCCTCCAATGGATTGCGGCTTTCACACACCGCCCCGCAGCCTTGCGGGTGAGCGTTCGGCTAGTTAAAGGCTCCGGTCGTGGATTGCCCAACAATTCAACTGGCTTGACCTGAGCAACCTGGCAGTATTCCGCCCACAAACAAATCACCAAACTCTCTTTTTTAAAAAGATTATTCTACTATGATTCGTCTGGCACATAGTCTGGATTCAGAAGTATGTGAAATACACCAGCGGTATTGGGAAGATACCGCTGCTCGAAAGAACTTCCCAGACAGGCAGAACTGAAAAGTACTCCAGCGGCTATGGATGTGAACCACTGTTTGATTTGGTCCTTCGTTCTTCTGAGAACGGTTTTGGTGATACCAACACACATCATGGGTCTGTCTTACTCTACTATACTACTTGTGTTTGTGATATATTGGTTTATCTAGCACCAATCTTTACAGATACGACGACAAAATACCCATGGGTTTAACGCAAAACATAGAAACAGAAAGGGGGAAAACAAAAAATAGTCAACCTTGGGAAGAATAATTTTTCTATCGTTTGTTTACTGCACGCCCTTTGACCCTTTTTGTTTTATTTCTGGGATCGCAAACAGAAAAGGATGCAGTCACATAATTGACCGATTCGATACCACATCCTGCAGTGTCTGTAATGGAACGGACTTATGTTGAATAATGAGATCTATTAGCATTTACATCATCATGGATACGATAAATTTGGGTGTTCGAACCTAGAAAACGGATGGGAGAAAATTTCCAGGTGGAAAAGGGGAATGACAAAACGAACCAGCAAAGTTCTTATCACTACAGACTCAGACTGAACAAGACAACCTTTTCTTACTAGGAGGTTCTACATGCAGTGTTAGAGCATCCTGAATGGGTCGAAAGCAAGTTGGGTTATAAAAAGTTGTTTTTAGATCGTTCGAAAAAAAAACCTTTTGTCCTGTTTGCTATCAGTATACATTAGACTACACACCGAGTAGGCTATCCAAGTTTGGGAGCCCTGGCTAATTTGCAACCAAAAAGCAATCCAACGTCTGCAGAGAACAACAACCAAAATGGCCGAAGGGTTACAATCTAAAATCTAGGTTGAAAGGCTGCAAATCCTTGGACTATATTCATCTCAATGGTACCACACTGGAGGAGACGTGATCCTCATATATCAAATAATACATCAACCTAACCATCCGTGTAGTAAACTACTGACACTATCCGGGAATGGTCACTCCAAAAGAGTTGGCTAGTCTGCAGGCGTCACTTTTTCAGTCTCAGAATCTGTGGTACTTGGAACTCTCTTCTACTTAAAGTTGCTTGTGCTCCAACCATCGATTCATTCAAACCACGGGGCTTGATGGAGCACTGAAACACCTAGCTGTTACTTGTATTAATACCAACCGAACCTAATGTGTACAGGTCCTATGGAATTCAATCAGCATCAGCTTCGTAAATTACTCGTAATATAAATTCAAATCCTCCAATATTACTACCTAGACATGAGGGCTTGAAATCACTGTGGCAAATGTATTTAACAGAAATTAGCAGCGTGGTAAAACCATTCACCCCTCCCGAAAACTCGTTAATATAAATAAGCAAATTGCTAAACCCGAATAACTCACTATGTTGTACAGTAGTGCCACCAACAGGGACATTCTCCGACCCCGGAACCCCTCGATGTCCGTTTGCATAGATCGGATAGGTCATCGAACTCCACTGGGTCTCACTAACCCGTGAAGCATCCGGATGCGCGTTCACGTTTACCACATTGCCGTGAACTCCGGTGACGGATGCGGATTGGGGCTGATAGGATTGTATCGGCTGCCGCACAAACGGAGTGGACGCGTTCCGCTGATAGACGGTCGTGGTGACTTGGTTGTTGATGTTATTGTTGCTGTGCTGTTGCAGTTCGAAAGGTGTGACAGAATGAATCACGGTTGATGGATCACAAGCAGACATTTCTATGGTGGACGTGTTACCCGCAAGCCAACTGCCGCTTCGCGGTGGTGGAGGAGGTGGCGGATTACGTTTGGTCGCATGAAGTGAGCTGGATTGTACCATTACCCTGCATTGCAATTGGAGAGTGAATTCAATTACAACAAATGCATCTGTGACGACGTTATAAGAGTTATGGATTATAATTAAACAGCATTGGATGACAAGGGCGGTAGACTCAGACCACGATTAGCATAAGCCACGAGCCAGATGTGTTACAGCGTACGACGACGCTTTCTATTTCAAATTGAAGAACCACTAACCTCGCAATGGCATAAAACAACTTGAATTGCTGTCTTTTAGTTATCCATTTGATTGAACAACGATAAAGGGTTAGACGGACGAAGTAGAAGACTATGAGAGGTATCAGAGTAAAGATACAGAAGTATATTTGTAAAGAGAGTAGATAAGTGCACGAGCGCTACCGTTTGATGCATACTGAAAGTGTTCCTAACCATCGATCTGACTAATTCCGAGGTCCCCAATCGGGGTGCCTAACGCGGCCCTTGCCAGGTCTTAGTTTCCACTCATGACCTGCCTTGACAAACATAGAAGACTATCTGGTGACATGCGTAATGCATGCCCCAGCTATCCTAATCTGTAGAGATCAAGCATTTTCTCCAATTTCACCTAACTTCATCATTGATTGTCCGGTTGTCCCGCCAAACTCGAGCAATGCAGCGTACATACTGATGTTTGAGCACCAATAATCTGTCTTTGTCCTGTCGCTGTTACGGCCATATCTTTACAGCACACACACGAGCCTTCACAGAAAACTAAATGTTGTTGGGAGAAGAAGGGTCACAGATATCTGAAGTTGGCAAGCGTCAACCGAGCCGCTCGATGCAATGGGTAGCGTGGTCCTGACCATCCCGCACGACGACCGATGCAGTACGGATTTTTTTGTTTGTGTATACACTAGGGATTGATGGAGGGATGCTGCCAAGGTGTTCAGTCATCAAGCAAGTGAACGATTAGGATTCTCGTTCAAAGCCTTTAGTTCTAACAAGAACCCGACTGCAAGGCAGTGACTAAAGCGAAGTAGAGGTCCGTTTACTTGGGTCGATTACTCCTCTGATATTTTACCGACTGAGATACTAATTCGAGTCAAACCTCCAACCTGGAGGACTAGTATTATTTTATATTTCACACTCGTCTGAGGACAGACTGTGTCGAACAAATACTGGCACAAAAATCTTTATAAAAAAGAAAAAAAACGTTCCATGATTAGCTTGTGAACGGAATACTGCCAGGTTGCCCAAGCCAAGGCAGATGAATTTTCTTTAGGAATCCACAACCGGAGCCTTCGGCTAACCAAAGCCTGACCCACAAGGTGCGAAAGCCGCAATCCATTGGGAGCCGGTGTCCATTTCATCGGATCATGCGCATTTCGGACGGGGTCAAACGTCCAAGGTGCCCAATCGAGCCCGTGACCACAACCGCCACAACCGGGAAGGTGTGATTGTGGTTCGTACAACTCCTCATAGTTGGTTTGGAATCAGGGTTTTTGGCCAACTTCCCTAGGTGAACTACCAGCGGTCCACCAACCCGGATATAGTCCCGGAAGTCGGCTTTTCGTCCTCTCACATTGGTGGGAAAACACCTCCGCCACGAGAAGGCAGTTAGTAGGGCTTCTTCAGCAGAGGCTATTTGAGGCGCCTGGTCGTATGGGAGCATTTCGCGAGGTGCAAGGGCAGGGTGACCAGCCACAACCCTAGACACCTACCGCCGACCATACTGAGGTTTTTGGAGGACTGTGAGACTGATCTTTGTCTGATCTCTACCCTCTGACCTTCCAAGCATTATAGGATATGCTGGCTTGATAAAGCTAACCTGCGTAGCTCGTTGGGTCATAGAGATGCACAAGCCATCACATCACGTCAGGATGCAGTCTCGTCATGATGGTGTAAGGATGCCAACAATTCATCCGTGATTCATCCACGAGGTGTGAAATAGCTCCCCAAAATCGCATCCCCTGTCAGATAGAACAACTATAACTACTCAACAACTATAACACTCAAACGATCAATAAATGCTAGCAACTCGAATCCTCACTCAGTATTGTAATATCATTTGCGTATTCCAGAACAGAACCTACCGCTTAGGAGTAAACCACTGTCTTCGAGCTGCACAAAATCATTTACCAAATCGTATCTACTCAAAAGTGAAAGAGAAAAGGAGAGAAATGGCAGCCCCGTAGGGCACTAGATCGTTAAGAAATTTGAACGCTGCATCAGGGCATCTGAAAAAAAGAGTAGCGTCAAAGTACAGCGCACGATTGCGACTGAGTGTAAGGTTCGCTGAAGACGAAAATGGTGAGTCTGCACAGCGTTGATAGATCAGTTCACCGCGAAAGTGATACGATGTTGCGGTTCAGAAACATCAATTACAATAATAAAGTTTACCCGGTCATTACTGCTTCACGTAAAACAAAAGCATCTGAGAGGTGGACTTCTACCGGATATAAACCTGGTGAACAGAAAAAAAAAACCAAACTGGTGGATGCCAACTATCAATTTTTTCTGCACATATTAATGGGATGATCAATAAGGGGAGCAAAACAGATGCTCACACGGATGAAAACCAGCGACATAAGCTCTGAGACTTGGAAGGACGAGACACATAAGTTCCCAGTCGGGGCAGATGTGGGATATTAAGCCAAGCGGCTGAAAAGTTTCTTGCCAAAAAAGATGGGGGCTGGTGGCATTGCTTAAGCCTCAAGCTTCGTAATCTGGAGCCAGCCACTCAAATCTCATAACTGGGACTTAGAACAAAAGAAAGAATATTGGAGCACCCGGTATGCACGGGGTCTATGGGAGGATATCACTCCTAGTAGAGATCCGAAATCCTTTGGTCTACACTCAGAAGCCAGATCTCACTGCCTGAGTTCCAAGCAGCTACCGAAATGTGCCAACGTCCCCCTTCGAATGTCTGGTGAATTAACTGAATCAATTGAGTCAAGATGATGTCAACGTGTGCTATGATTACGAACGAAATCCCTTTTCAATCCTGAGTTCATTTCAGTTCAGCTTTTACAACCATTAAGCATGCATATTCGTGCACCAATTTTGGTTGCTGTCTTTTGGTGCCCCATTTGGATCAAACAACAGAATGAAGATCTGAATGTTGAAAGCAAATTCAAGCGGAATCTGGAAAATTTATGTGGAATGGTGTTAGGGGAATAATGAGTGGATGCACGAGCGCCACTGTTTGCGACACCAAGCCATATCACTCAGTATCTCTAACCATCGGTGATCATCATCCCAAGGTCCCCAGCCAGGGAGCCCAACGGGGCCTATGTGACCTAGTCTCCTGGTTAGGGTTTTGATACCCTCATGCCAAGTCTTCGTTTGACCATCCTTCACCGTTTTCTAACCGCTACCTGCCTCGGTAAACATCGCTCGCCGTGGCAACCTACTCGGTAACATACGTAACACATGCCCCAGCCAACGTAATCTATGGAGGTCGACCAATTGCTCCAGTGGACGACCGCGACTGCTTAAAACTCTACGTCTAACCTCAGCATTGCTCGTCCGGTTACCCCACCAGACTCGCACAATGCGACGTAGACAGCAGTGTTCGAACAACGACAATCTATTTCTATCCTGTTTCTGTAGTAGTCCTGCACCGTAGAGCAGGACTGGCCGAGCATATACTCGACCCTTCACAGACAACCGGATGTCGCGACGGTGCCACAAATGTCTCAACTTGGCAAATGCCAACCGAGCCTTTTTATGCGCTCCGACAACCTGAGATTCTATTTGATTAATCTGAATACCCGTAACAGTTCTATGACGACCACTTAATTCATGAAAGTGGTGAAGAAAACTAGATATTTAGGTGACATTCAATGTATTGCAAAAAAGAAATAATCAGAACGCTATTCCTGATCGTAATAATGAGTGCAAACGATTTTAGGAGTGCATCGAAAAATCGATGCGCCATCTGTTGTAACGAAGACAATTCTCTGCCGACATCGCTATGTTATTAACATTATAACATTTACAATAATAATTAGTGGTTTAGGTTGCTGACACTGCCGTGATCCCGACTCCAGAGTCTGATATTCAAACCCTTACTTAACTATCACTGTCAACGGGCTCAATGCCACAACTGTTTTATTTAGAGTCTTACATGCGTCACTACTCCAATTTCCTCCAGAGCCTAGACAGGCAATTCTTGCGACTAAACACTAAGTCTCCACAACTAAGGGGGTTTACTTCTTCTATGGTTCATCAAACGAAGAACCGCGGCAAAGATACAAACGATATAACCAAGCAAAATAAACAACATCCATTTATCTATGGCCCTTCATTATCGTCATCATCATCATAATAATAATAATAAGAGCAAAAAGGCACATTACTTACCGCATTCCGGATCGATTAGAAGTGGCAGGATTCGAAGAAGTAGTGGTGGGAGTTAGATTAGCCGTCACAGATCGTGAGGCATCCACCGATCCAACGGAAACGCGTTCAGTTCCCGGCACGGAATAGTGGACCGTCTATTATGTACAATTAAAGCAACAACAACAACAACGACAGAGATAGATGCTGCTGCTTGTTCGTTCATACAACGAATAACAACAGTGTGAGAAGGGAAAATAATTCACACGAAAAACTCAGCAGAGGTCATTGTAAAATCCAGACCTCTTGAGTTTGGTTACATATAAATGACGCATGATTAGTAGTACCACCAGACCGGGGTTAGCACATGCATCGGACGAAACTAAAAATGAATCCAGGGCAAAAACAAGCACCGAAAAACATCCGTCCAAAAGGGATCGTCGGGACAGCAAACACAAAGGTCAACAAGACCCCGTGTGTGTCCGTGTGTGCTTGACGGACACAATGCAGGACCCTAAACGGGGGGGGGTGGTGCCTGGGGTGGGCGGATTGGACAGGTACAGACGTGGGGAAACTGACAGGTTTAGTCGGAGCAAAATGGCCAATCAAAACCCGGTCGATTTTAGCCCCGATACGAATGCGTGGGTGAATGTGAATATATATATTTGCGAACAGAATGGGGGTGAAGGATTGCCCACGTGTGGGTGATTGCTGTCTGGGTCTCAATCATCCGATGTGGGACTAAGGGATGCGGGCTGTCACTGGTCCTGGGCGTCATTCTTCTCGCTCCAACTGGGGCGTGTATCGCTCGCCTAACATAGAGATCCCTTGGACCGAATGAAATCGCTTCAGGAAAATCTGAACCTGGCAGGCTAAGAAAGAAAAGCCTCGAATCGTGGTGCTTCAAGTGATTCAGCACAAGCTTTCACTACGATCCCTGGTTTTTTCGTTACTAAATGCACTGATCATACGTATTTTGCTTTACTCCACTATCTGCATATGCGTCATTTGGTGGGCTGCTGAAGACCAACAAAATGGCATTTCATATTCCTCTTTCCATTTCCGAGAGGAAGATCACAGTGGACGAATCTGACACATTCGAACTGAGTAATTGCGTCAACGTTGATCAGGAAAGACTGTGACATAGGCAGTCAACCAAACATTCACCTGCGCAACACCTTGTTTGTGTACAACGAGGATGATGTTTTCGAAACATGGAAAAGAATTAAAACCGATATGCTGAGGGTAAGACAGCTTTCCTATTTACGTGATCGGTGCATTTATCAATAATTTCATCTGTTCTCGAATATTTGTAGACATTCTATTCGCAATTGAAAAAGAACTGTGTATTACTCGACTGAAGAACCAATCGACCGATTCTGCTGCGATGGTATATACATGCAAATAAACGAGAACCAGATCGAATCGACCATTTCAGTACTGCTGGTATACGTTTGATGAAGTTTAAATAAAACCTAGCACACTGTAAAAAAAATACAACTCTATCATGAGCATGGTCAAACGAATTCAAGGGAATTAGGGCAGAAGCGGTGGAATCCATAAATAAATCCTCGTTCCGAAATGGAGATCTAGAGCCGTTTATCTGCATAGAAACTAATTGCAGATTTGTTCAACTGAAGACATCACGCATGAGAATAAGCACATTAGTGTAGTTTATTTATACGCTTTATAATTACCAATGAATTCATGTAACCATGTTGTTTGATTCAAGTGACCAAAAAAGTGATTCACAACTTCAGACACTATTAAACAATCAAACACCATGAACGATACATTACCATCATCATCTTACAGAAAAATATACTGAAGCGAACTTCACTGATCGCTGCCAAACTCGCAATGCATACAACGTTAGTGGTAAAATTTAGGGTGGTCAGGGGATTGAATCTATTTTGAGGGAGGGAGAAGAAGGTGAACTACTATGGTCAACACGCGGAGTGTACAATCGATCTCTGCATACATACAATTTCAAGCCCTCCGGTCCGCTAAGAAATGACAACAAGAACGCCATTGCTGCCGGTTCGCTGCAATGTCCTTCAATGTCTTCAGTCAACCAGTTGTGGAGTCTTTTGGACCCCTACCTAATGGCTTTGTGCATTTCTTCATGCCTCGTCTCCACATCATCTGTTGACCTCCACGTGGTTTCCTCCAGCCCGGATTAGCTACAGCGAATAAAGCGCGGTGCGGCAGACGATGGCTGGGCATACGCAATATGTTCCCTAGCCAGCGAAGTCTACTAATTTGAATTCGGTATGCTAGCAGGTTTATACCTAATAGACTCCCAAACACACGACGGCTTACCTCCAGATTACTAACCCGTTCGCTCCATCCCACGTGGGCTAAACTACGTAAACACCGATAGAGGATGGATATCTACTCGCAAATTCAAGATCTCACAACCATAAAGCAAGACTGAACGAACGCTAGCACGGTTTACGCGACCTTTCATCTTCGGTGAAACGTCGCGTCCATGGCGGTGTTTCAATCTTGTGTATGCTACTCGAGCCTTCGAAATGCGAGTGGCTATCCACTTTGCTGCGCTTCCGTCATTGGTCACCTAACTACCTAAGTACAAAAATCAATCCACTATAATTAATTCCTGGCCGTTTAGTTTCAAAGCGGGAGTAGACGTAACCCAGTCCTGCAGCATCGCTTTGCACTTTGAACGTGCAAAGCATATACCGAATGGGGCAACAACACTTGTTAGTCTATCAAGTGCGCTTTGTGTGTCTTCCATACATTCGAACAGATAGACGATGTAATAGGCGTACTCTAAATCGCACAGCTTTTCTCCAGCTGTTCATGAAATACCTACGTTTTGGAGTTCCCTCAGTGCGCTCTCCAGTATTTCGTCTACGACGAAGTTAAACACGAACGGCGAAAGAGGGCACCCTTGACGAACGCCGCGGCTGGTGACGAACGGTCTACTTAGTTCGTTGTAAACCCTTACACGACCAGAGGTATGTGAGTACAGTGACCTCAATAAGCTAACGTACTTCTGGGGCATTCCTTTTTGAAGAAGGGAACCCATCAGAGCTTCGCAGTAAACTGAGTCGAAGGCTCCTTTCAGGTCAAGGAACACTGCGATCGTTGGCCGAGGGTGGGTGTGACGCAGCTCAAGGATCTGACGCAACGTAAAAAACTGATCAATACATCCACGACCGGGCCGGAATCCGGCTTGCTGTTCAAGGATGTTGGTCTCTCTTAAAGGCGTCAGACGTCGAAGTATAACTGAAGCTAGCACTTTGGTGACGATCGGGATCAAACTTAACCCGCGGTGGTTTGCGCAATCGTTCCGAGATCCTTTCTTGAAAATGGAAACGATCAGTGATTCGCTCCAAGATGAAGGAATGTGCTCTTGCGTCCAAGTGTTGCGCAGTAGGGTAGTAATAGAGGCTACGAGGTTATCACCTCCAATCTTGAAAAGAGTGGGAGGGAGGTCATCTGGTCCTGCTGCCTTTCCTCGCTTCAGAGCTTGAATGCAAGACCGAACTTCTGCTTCCATTGGAAAATCGCACGACACTGCCCACGGAGCTTCAGTTACAGGTGAAGCAGCCTAGTTAGCACTAGACCAGCTGAACTATTCCACCCAGCGATCAACTCGTTGATCCCTATTGCGAATAACTCGTCCACTCTTATCGCAGACTGTTTCACTAACTGAAGTTCGCCAACCTCCCGTATTGCGCATCAGTCGGAAAAGTCTTTGACTATTCCCTGATGCAGCCGCTACTTCCATTTCACTAGCTATTGTTGCCCACCAGTTCTCACGGTCCTTCTTGAGGCTGTTTGTCAGCCGACGTTGCAGACGCCACCTAACCCTGTTTTGATCCTGGCAGGTCGGAATATGTTGCTTTTAATCCACCAGTTCTACTGACTCAGCAGATATCCAATGCCTTCGGCGGGTTTAGGGCTCAGATCCACAGGCAACTTTCGCTGTGGAATGTATTGCTCGCCTAATCTGATCCTAGTGCTCACTTACATCACCACATTCAAACGCGCCTAGCCCACGCACTAGCTTTGACTCAGCGTGCAGGAACGGCTGGAACAGATAGCAAATTCGTATAGCTCATCATCGTGTGATGAGCTATACGAATTTGCTGGTTATGTCGTCGACCAGTCAGTCGGAGAGTGAATTGCATCAAAACTAATGCGTGGTCAAACTCAACGGAGGTGGTCCAATAGGACTTGCAATTTTGCACTGAGTCACGCCAACAGTAGCTTACTGCTATGTGGTCGATTTGAGTTGGCGTACCAGTTGAACTGGAGTGCCATGTTGCCGTCCGTCGAGAGCTGTGTCGGAAGTTGGTACTGGATAGGAACAGATGATGGTCTGCGCAGAGCTGAAGAAGTCGATCGCCGTTATCTGTTCGTTAGCAGGTTAGAGTACAACCACCACCTAGGCAAATTTTGATGCGCTCAGTTTTCCAGCCTGCGCGTTAAATTCACCTGCAAGTACAACTATGTCGAAGGTTCGACTCATCCGAATGAATTCATCTTAGTTTGGAGTATAGGAAGGAATGCATTGAACATTCTACAAGCATCAAACACGCTCGATAACTATATGATTGGACTGACTGAACATCTGGTTTTTAAGAAGCTGCGCTCTTGGTACATCGTTTTGCGAGTTGAGTTTCGATTGGCTGAGGACACTGGGCTTAAATCCCATTTTCACTTTTGATCCTGGTTCACCTCCGTGAACCATTAAAAATTTAAATTCAGTGCTCAGGAGCGCTCAAGCCTTCAGGCGAAGCACAAGTCACCCGAGAATCAGTGCTTTTGAAGCTTCATGGGTCTGTCGACGCTGGGAAATCTCAGCCAACAATTTCTTCGTCACGACGGTTTTCGACCGGGGGGAGGGTGGGGAGATACCGAGAAATTGACGTCTAACTGCGGTAGCTAAATTGTCTTTTGTATTGGTAAGAGATTTGCTTAGTAATTGTGGTAGTCCCAATTGAATAAGACTGATTCTAGTTGTTACGAACATCTTTGCATAATTGATTCTTCACTGTTTGCCTTTAAACGTTAGAATGAGGTTCGAGAGCCTAAGACTAGTTCATTTCAGGTCGTGGCTGCGGAGATAAGAGTTTCATCCATTGGAGGCTGTGTGAACATCGTCGCGTCCCCGCAAAACGATTGTGTTTCCCAACCTTCCAGTTTACTTTCATTCACATCGTCGCTTCTGCACCGAGAATGGCGTACAAGTAAATTCAGGCACATTCCAATCTTTCTTTTTCTTTTACTTCCTTTTATTGAACATACAATGGTACAATTTTCAGGAAGGGAGGGAAGCGGCCAATCAAAGGGCTGCAATTCAATACACAATGGGTAAAGTCAGGCGGGGTGATAATTTGGTGAAGTTACCACCGCCCGGAGAGAATGGTAACCCGGGTAGTCCATCCGGAAACTGGATCAGGTTAACGTCTGACTGTCCTTCAAAGCTTGGTCCTCCAAGTCAGGTTACAGATAGAGGCCAAACGCATTGATATCGCTGCCGACCCAATTTCCTTGCACAGCATCACGCACCCACAAAGCAACCCTGGCCGCAGTCTGCCAAATCACACTTGATATGTCAGTTTGAATATAAATGCAGACCGTCTTACATCGCCGGAATAGATAGACAGTTGTATACACGCTTCAAGAATACAAACCATACTGATTTAGACGCCAGTTGATCCAATTACACAATAAAAGTTTATCCTCCAGTTTAACTCCTCACTCCCCCACAAACACTCGACCACACTATGCGGTCCCAGCCAGAAAGAAGACGGAATACAATCTGTTTGGTGTATTATTTATCTCTAACTGTCGTATCGTCCAAAAATATACTTTTGTTTTCCGCCATATAGTTTATCGTATTTCACAAGCCTGAATCC
>UZAN01048229.1:0-12141 GCA_900618425.1 Echinostoma caproni | reverse complement strand
TTTTTTTGGTTTTAGCTCCGGTTTGGTGATGATGATGGTGACGGTCTTCTTCATCTCACCCCCCCCTGCCCTCCTACCCCTTCCCAGAAATTCATGTATTCGAACCCCAAGACAACGGTTGTGGTGATAGCCAAAGTTTGTTCATATTTCTTCCATCGTATGGTAGTAGCCCTCGGTTTAAGCGTCTTTTTTCGTTGGTACAAAGTTACAGGTATACTGACCAAACTCGTGTGCAATACCATTGACACTTTCACCACACTTGTTTCTCCCAATGCTTAGTGTTCCAGCTATGATATGGCCCCACATCAAACACAACATATCTGTACTAATATCCACTTTAGTTTTTGTTTGTAGTAACCAAATTTCATTAAAATATATGATTTCTCTATTTTGACGACATTTGCATGGTGCATCAGTTGTAGAACAGCAAAGCCACAATAAGAAACATAAGCGCGACTTATTAATCAAAAAATGACCCATATTGTTCATGTGCTATTTGTTCTACTTCATTTGTGAGCACCGGAGGCAGTTGGTTTTGCACGGAGTTCACCAAGTGTTTTTTTTCCTAAATTTACTTCCTTTGATTGAATACACAATACACAATGCACACTTGCAGGACTGGGGAAGCGGCGGCAATCAAAGGGCTGCCATGGAGAAAGTTAGGTGGTGGCGTTGGGATTCGAACACACGTCCCCAAACGTGGTAATTTGATTTCGTTACCATCCGGTCACCACCGCCGTGATTGTCCGATAGAATTTTTCAGTCTCCTCTAATACATGCCACACACCGTAAGATCAACGATTTATGTTTCTTGGACTGTGGTTTTTAGTTTCTTCAACATTAGGGATAATCCATGAGAGAACATTTTTATCAACTGGCTTAATCAATTTACACTGAGTGAAAGGAGGTAAGCAATTTAGAATACGTCTGTTCAATTTACTAAACACTCTAATGAAACAGGAATCATTTATAAGAAAGAATGGATTTTCCAAATTTGAGCCATAACTTTCGACGTACTACAACTTCCGTCGCGTCACTTAGGGTGGCGTAAATTCAAACGGGGATAGAAGAGAATGAAGAATATAGAAGTGGGAGATGAAGTCAGGAAAAAATGCACTTCACTCGTAGCTATCAATTTACAAGTATTATATTGGAAAGTGAAACGTGTTTCCAAAATGACAGTTATGTTGCACGAGTTTGATCAATACCGGTATGTATTCGGTAAGAGTTTGTACTACTGTACTACTTGAACTGACCTAATCCAAAGTAAAACAGCATTACTTACTTTATTTTACTTTACCACGGCCGGCTCCATGATTGTCTCTCATTGCCGCCGTAGAAGGCATCATCATGAAGTTATTTGGGAGTTTGGTACGAGAGACATAGCCAGGATAGCTCAGCGTTTTCTTTTTTTTTACTGACGGTACACCGCTAGCCTTTGCACAACCAAGCGCGAACTGCAAGGTAGCAGGAAGTAATTAGTCTCTCGTCTCGGAAGTGTGGGGGGGGGGGTCATTGAAGTTAGTTTAAAAAGCCAGTCACATCAACTTCTTTTTCACGACACTGTCGGGCTTATGAGGCGGCTTTTAAACAGGAGTCAAGTGACCAACCGAGTAGTGCCGCCGCTGTTTGCTCGCGATTGTTTACTTGTTGCGATATGCCCGAACCTCAGTCCGGGAGTCGCATTCAATGGGATGCATGAAAGTTTAAAAAATTGAAAAAATTCTTCCCGTATGTTTATGCAAGAGTGGTTACATGGACCACAGAGATGTTTCACTACCGAACATATGTTTTAACATTCAGCGGCCCTTTTCGCAAATTGATGCACTGATCACTGGTCTCCGTAATCCATCTTCTCGCGTTCAATCCTGAAACCATTTTGTCTCCATGTTAAAAAAACTAAAGACATTGCCACGAAGACAAATTTTTCCATAAATTTTTCGCCAATTGATTTCAAAAAGCACTTTCTGATAATAATAATAATGTCTTTTTACTTTCTTTCTTATTTATTGAATGTACAATTGTGCAGTCAACATTCAGGAATGGGGGTCGAAGCCATACAAACGCTTCCTGTGAAGACGGGTGGCGGTGGGGTGGTTCGAACCCGGGACTCCCAGGTCACAAATTTATGACCTAACCACTTGGCCACCACTGCCCTACATTATATATATACATATATTATATACATATATATATATATAATGTATGTGTATATAAACATATATGTGTGTATGCGTTCTAGGCCCACCTAAAGTATCTTTTCAGGCGCTAAAAGGAATATTCACGTTATTATTGATAACTGTCTTTTTCCGGCAAATATGCCTATCGAAGTTTGAACCGTGGTGTACATTTTCCTTCTGACCCCTAACCGAAATCATACTTTAATATTTGAATTACGCACTGATCACGAAATACGAATCACAGATTAGAAATCACAGACGCCACGTAATCACTGGATCACACTTATCCTAGCACGGCAGTACCCACGTAACCTAATCTCGAGGGAAAGGTCACAGGAATAGCAGTTCGTTTATCTAAGGAAATCAGGGAGTTTAAATAATATGTACAAAACAAGTTCATTGATCATCCAAGCCTCTGCCAATCGCGTTCTATTATTTCTGGCATCATACAGCTTTTGTTTGGGCCGCACGGCTTTTGATTGGTTGACACAATCGGTCTATGGTTCCGCGGTGAAGACAGTACCCTTGTTCACCTGTTATCCTTTCGATAAACGTGTTGTAAGCGTCAAAATGCCGGGAAATAAAAAGAGCTCAACCCAAACAAAGTTATTTTCTTCAATTCCACTGTATCAGGATATAAATTTAATGGATCTGGAAAGCAAGGTGAAATATTTTTTTTCAAGCCACGGATAAATATCGGGGAGCAGAAGAACGATGCACGACAGCCAGTGCCCTGAGCCTGTATGCATAAAATGACGGCCTTAGAGCTTTTGCAAAATACGTTCATGAAATGAGCACACCCAAACAGGATATGGGTAAGGATGACACTGAAGCATTCAACAAAATCCGATTTGGTTATGCTTTGATTTTTACCTATAAAGTCGGGGAGATTATTGCCCAATCGAATCTGACGGGAGTCGGTTCTAAGACTAAACGGAACATCAGTGCACTCATTGATTTTTGGTATAAAAGATCATCAATGGTGAAGTTCATTAAGCCTGTACTGGAAAGGTTGAAAATTGTTTGAACTAGGGGATGGTGATTATCGGATTAGTATTGAATATAGGAATACGAGAACCCGTACTGTAATACTCAGAACTGGATTGGCTCCAACCCGAACTGCGGACGCAAATGAAATACACGGAGAATTGGTAGCAGCAAATGCCACTGTTTATTCACAGAAATAGACCATGTTTTATAGAAGCAATGGGCCATAGCATTGGTTGAAGGACCCCATCGTCCAATCATGTAACCGTTTGCTTAAACGCATCGCATGTACTAAAAATCTGAAGTAATGTTCGCCCGCAGTACCATTCGTCGAGTTTCCTGAACTTTGATTGGATGACATGAAGTTGTGCCCGGTCATGCTTGGAATGTGCTCACGTATGTCTGGATCGCCAGCATACCTGTTAGCAATAAATTTACTGGGAATGGGGATATTTTGTAAGTACATAAAACATAAAAGAAAATGGACACAATAGCACCCTGCAAAACACCTGAAACCATGTTTGTGTTAGACGACTGTGTGCCACTAGAGGAAGTTAACTCAACTTGTAAAAGGTGCAACATACGCGTTCAGTATATCTGCTAACAGGTTGAATAGACCATGGGTGTATGTGTTGAGGTTTTTCAGGCACTGTGTAACAAGGAATAATCGTGCTTTCTTATGGTCTTTCACAATTATTTCATCATCATCATCATCATCATCATATGGCATTGGTTCTATTTGAATGGTTAGATTACTCAGACCCTGAAGCAGAATAAGAAGAATTGAGTAATAGCACTTCATTTACCCTATTGATTAGGAGATCAAGCAATTGGTGTTACATGCTCACCGTGTTTTTTTTTTCGGGGTGGGGGGGGGAGGCGAGTGGGCGGAAACTTTCTCTCTTCTTTTGGAATGGGGTTCAAGGAGCCATGGATTTCAATAAATATTCATTATCGAATTGGAATAGTGAAACATGATGTGGCTATAGTACATCAAACATCAAATGAACACTTGTGTCGGTGTTGACGTTTGGGCAACTGCTTTCACACCGCGGTCGTATCAATGATAGCGATTAGTTCATACCGATTCCCTAGAGTATGAGTACTCGGTGGGGCATTAATTGCTTTCGATTACCCGATCCCACCCTTCCTAGAAATCTACATCTCGATCCAAAGCCACAGTAGCTGAAATAATTTGATCTTAAGCTTTCCAACCCTATCTAAATACTACATTCGATCAGTTCACTGCAACACGGCTCGGATCACAGCTGATCAAGCGAATTTGCGTATATATTGTGGTGAACCCTGCTTAGGAGATAGCGCACACCACGGAGCGACAGGTTACAGTTTTCGGACAACTGTGATGTCAGGGTGATGTCAGCAAAGCACGCACGTGTCACAGCTTCTGGACTACAGACCATAGGTCGGTTCTACCAACCAATCAGAAACCGTGCAGCCAAGACAGAAGCTGAACAACGCCAGAAATACACCATCCGATTGGCAAAGGCCTGGATGACCAATAAACTTGTTTTGCACATGTTATTTAACCCCCTCTCCCCCCATTTTTTTTTAAAAAGCAACTGCTATTCTTGTGGCCTTTCCATAACGTCTCGGTTACGTGGGCTACTGTCGTGCAAGTACCAGTGTGATCCAGTGCTCAGGTGGCGACCGTGATTTCTAATTCGTAATTCGTATTTCTTGGTTCGTATTTTGTGATTAGTGCACACTACAATTGGTATGTGTGTATGTTTTCTGAATGGTAAAACCACATCAAAGATCCAGTTGATGGTTTGGTAACCGAATTGTGAGAAACACGACTGGAATGGTGCAGCACGAATGATCGGAATGCGCTTCTTGTGCCTCGAACCAGTCAACCAATCACAAAATTGCGTGTAGA
Organism: Echinostoma caproni; assembly: GCA_900618425.1. Classification (NCBI taxonomy): domain Eukaryota; kingdom Metazoa; phylum Platyhelminthes; class Trematoda; order Plagiorchiida; family Echinostomatidae; genus Echinostoma; species Echinostoma caproni. The sequence goes on along the minus strand of UZAN01048229.1, from coordinate 7,077 downwards.
ATGCTGTTGATCAGCTAAAGGATTTGATGCATATTATAGGCTGATCCAGGTTTTAAGGGGCCGATGAAGCTTTCGTACACTTCGGTAGCTCACAAAGTGAAATAGCTACTGGAACTTTGATTAGTGTAGTTTTTATTAGTGCTCACCTCTGACTGTATTATATTAAAAGGGATCGAAATACGGATATCTCAACATATTCGCGCGCGCTCACACATACTCACTCTTAGCGACTTCTAAAGTTCAGCTAACAAAACTCTCGCTTTTACAAAGTTTGTCTCATTTAGATGATAAATTTTCGGATTAGCCCATTCGATTTTTGACACAAGCACCAGGGACTGAAGAAGGCCTCGGTAAATCGGATTAGCACATTCAGTTCTCCCAGGTGAAATAAATTGAATCCGAAAACACGTGCAAACTGTATGGAATGCAAACAGCCAAAAGGTGTGCGTACTGTTCTTGTTCGCTTACGTGTCACATGTCACATGACCAAAACGAAGTGATGAAATTGATTGGGTGGGCCCAATTTGAATAGGGTAATACATGATGGATGGGACAGACGCGACAGTCGAGCATGATCCCGGAGGCCCGGTCTCGTATGTTTGGACCAGTTGAACTGTTTCGATTTCCTACCCTAATTTTACTGATCGCACAGATATCAAAATGTGAGTGTGCCCTCGTGTTTTCTGAGCCCGAAATATTATCATTATTATTATTATTTGCATACTGGTAAACAAATCAAAAGCTTTGAACCGGTGAGAATAGCAGCCAATATAATTGCAGTTCTCTTCGAACTATTACCTTTATATTTGTGTTGTACAAAAAAAGTTTTTCCGCTCTATCACTCACGTTGGCTCGTTTTGATGATTTTTTATTCACAGTAACATATTTAAACTTTTTCCCTACGAAATGGGGTAGTCTGTAGTTTTTTAGTTACTTATTACAGTTTACTATCGAATTAAGACTGAGATGCAATATACATACAGAACATTGTAGTTTACGGTTGAATTTGCAAAATTCTCAGTTTTTTGTATAAACAGCACAGTAAGATAAAAGTTTTGTTAAGTATACATCTACGGAAGCTCAAAAGCCTTCTGGTTCGTCTAGTCGTCTATTTTCACAGTCTTGGCCACGTCCAGGTTGCAGCTTTGCTCGAATGGAGTACGATAGTCAAATCAGACAGCATGTGGTCATGTTGAACCGCAAGATATGTGCTTGATTTTAACAGATTAATATGTCTGGGACAAGTTTCTAACAGTGTATTCAGTAATTCCGGGACATAAACGTGCCTGACTTCGAAATTTATGTTCACCCGTGATTTGTGTGCAAAAAATAGTATTCCAATTTATGCTTTTCAAAGCATGATCAGAGAATTATTGACCCCGATAAAAGGATCCCAAGATTCAAGGGAACAATCATTGCGTGATTTATAAAAGTATTCATTATACTGCAAAGTAAAAGCAATTATTGCATCGATCACACATATGTAGAGTTTGTATCGAATGGAAACGCGGTAGCTCCAAAACTAACAGTCCATACGCAGTAACCTCGATCAAAGCAAGTTCAAAGCAGGACGTTATATAAACCTATTATTATTGGGATTCCCGTGAATGAAAAGGTGCATTATATATATATATCATATATATATGTGTGTGTGTATTCCCGTTTACAATAAAAAAAAACACAAAAGTTCCGTTTGAAGATTTCGTTATTGAGAAAGTTGCGGTGGAAAAATAACCGAACGCATTGTTTTTATTAACACTGGGATTATAGTAATTTATATGCGTATCGAAATCCGGACAGTAATAATCCAACCCAGAACTAGGACCCGAAATAAAATCGGAATACAGAACTCAACAACGGAATCGAACTGTAATAAGCGGAAAGTTGGAATGTACAAGGATATCGTGTTCAATAAAACAAAGGAATTCATACTTCATGAGCAATCATCACATACACCGCAGTCCCAAGGTTTTCTGTAATCAAGGCGGGCTTTGTTGAGTAATCGTTAGGGGTTTTCTGAGTGCTTCTATTTTATTTTCAACAATTGTACCCGAATGTGATTCATCTGAAAAAGACTCAGAAATAACAGAATTAATAGGTTCATAACTAGCATCAGGATTGGGCAAATTACAAATTACTCGGTTTGTGTGTCTACGATGTACATACCATTGTCTAGGTCTAATATTCGACATACTCTTTGTCCCATATGGTCTAGTAAAATGCCTCTAGAGGGTCGTAAATCGTCATCACGATGATATACGACTTCCGCATACTCTAAGTGTAGAAGATTTGTTCGAAGATTTGTTGGACTCTTGAATAGTTTTGCTGGACTGTGCTCCGTAGTTGAATGTACTGCGTTGCGGCATTGCATCAGAAAGTTATCGACGCCTCTGTCCAGTTCATCATTTGTACTGGCATCCACAGAATCAATGGCACTTTTCAGTGTGCGTACAAAGTTTTTGGCTGCGCCATTGAATTGTGGATGTCGGGGTGGAATGAGGCCATGTCGACAACTCACGGAGTTCATCCAATCGGTAACTTTCTTAGCAGCAAAATGACTTCCTTTGTCAGCCACGGTAGCATGCGGGACACCTTCTTTGCTGAACGTTTTCCGGAGTGCTAGAATAGTAAATTCTGCACTGGATGATGTGGTAAAGTGGACTTTCGGCCAACAGGAGTAGGAATCGATGATCAATACTGCGTAATAATTGTTAAAGAATGGAAAACAATAACCCACATGTGCACACAATCAGCGCAGGATTTCGCAACACGATTCAGATCATGATCCAACATGCGAGACGAACAAGAGACTCCATTTTTTCAATGACAAGATGACCGGAATGTAAGTCATTCAGAACAGCAGCACGTACTGTCGGAGGTACACTAATGCGATCACTGTAGCACAAGACACCATCGCACATCACAGAGATTCCCTCAAGACGGTTATAGAATTCCTGAAATCGACACTTAACTAATGGGAGTCCAACTGAATAGGTGGGATCCCAACTTAATAATGGTTCTGTGTTACTGTCGATTGACTAATCCAGTTATTTTAACACTCCGTGTCGATTGCGTCATGGGACAGTAATTGGAGCATCATAAGATACTGTGGGCAAACAACGAGCTCAGCTTGTGCATTCAAATGCGTGAACAATGCATCATGTAAACCATGCAAGTTCTTGCAGATAACCGTATTCAGCAATTGAATATTTGTCAGTAGTCAGTTCAGAGGAAGCCCTCAACCCCTCAACTCTGTTCATGAATCGTGCTGCTCACTTATGGGCGCACTTTTCCACCTGCAGGATTTGCCGTGAAAAGAGTCAGCAAGCAAAATCATCCAAATCTCGCTTTTTCAAATGACTGCGACGGTTTAATCCAAACCAACACTAGAGCAACCGTGATGTCCAAATACTATGGAACAGCTTAGAGATAAGTTGAACCTATTTACATAACGTACTGCACTACTAATCACAAGGCCCGTCTGTGTTCCCAAATGGATGTGAAATTGACCGTTAGGAATCAAAGACATTCGTGAATTGGAGATTTGAAAAACATTGGTGATGAAACCGCATCTTGCACGTGTGTTGAAAAGACGGAATCTACAACTGTGTGGTCAAACAGCGCTGTTCTCATTGTCGCTCCAACAAAATAGCTTCCTGTGTTTCTCACACCTTTTCCAATCGCAGTTTAGCCAAAACCCGCAGTCCTTTAGCCTCGACGCATAAACATAAGTCTTACCGCTGTAGGCGAGTCATATCTACAAGTATTGGTATATGTTAAGGTCAACGAATGTTGAAACATCTGATATTCTACAAAGCTTGGTTAAAAAATAAGAAGATTTGACGGTCACATGCTGCACCACATATTGATTGGATAAATTTTAAACGATATTCCCATATCGTCAAACCATTTTACACATCTCGTACAGTTAAAGCGTTCCTGTATAGAACACGATAATCCTGTGAGTAAAAAATCACAAACCTAACGAAAACGGGGCAGCTTTCTGCATTCACAAGGCCTGAATTAAATTATAAAAGTAAACTGATTCCATAAAAATGCAACTGCTTCCGATTCCGTATCGTCACTTAAGATGAACTCTATTCTATGAAAAGTGGATACATTGAAATGTCACGGATAATAAACATCGTTCAAAATGACAACCCCTTTAGTACACTTTTTGCATCAAGCTTCAAATTTTCCAGCTTAAAACGTAGTAACTTTATCAAATGTTGTATTTTTCTAAACAATGTTTATTGTCCTTGGCTAAAATATTACGGATCGAGGCTTAAGCACTGCGGGTTTTGATCAAAGCTTGATGGGAAAATGTGTATATCATGCGGTCCCTGTGCATGGGAGGACGCTGCAGCAAGCAAGGACAAAAGCACATGTGCATCGGAACGATGTAGATCAACATGGTCGAGCAAGATTATGCACGATGTACACAGTTGGCTGGCGCCAATATAACCACAACTGTGGTTATATCTGGCGGCGGAATGCATTGTCAAGGTAGTGAATGTTAGATATATCTCATCGCAAAGTAAAAGATAGTTGAATAAGGTAGAATAGTAGATACGTTTGCATGTACCGTGTTTGAAATCAGAAGCCCGAATTTCACTCAATCAGTGAGTCAGTCAGTTGATCGAAGACAATCTGTTGCATACCACACTGTGATGGATAGACTGATGTCATTTGAGCAAATTGTGACCACATCGCAACAGTGCGTGCCCATATGTATTAACATATTCCAATGATGTCTGCCGGAACCGGGGCCATCGATTCGTTTGGTCCTCTCAGTTGGGTCTGTCCATCACCAGAGCATAGGCGAGCCCGCTTCGACAGCTCTGGTTGTAGCTGGATTACAGTGGTAATATCACAGTTACAGAATTATGGCACGACAGTAAGGCTTGGCAACGAATGATTGCAGTGGATGCGATTGTTTCATGATTGCCTTAGCAATCACAAGACATGGATATTGCAGTATATCTGTCATTAGCTTTGTCTCCTAAACCCTTCCTCTGGTTCTTTTTCTTGGCCCTAGGATCCAACGTGTGAATGTGGTTACCATCACGGGTTTTCCTAATCGTGTTTTTAACTCGCGCATCGACCAAAAGGCGACGATCACAACCACCTGAGCGGTTGCGTTCTATTCCATCGTGAGAAGGAGAGCAATTGTCTCATGACTGTTTAACCGCCATGGATAGTGCCGCCACCTGTCGACCGACCTGTCTTCTTCCCTAACCCGGGAAATCGTTAATTCCCCATCAATTGAATACGTTTATAAACGAAGGAAAGGTTTGTGATGAACGACAAAGAGCACTGGACAGCAGTTTAGTCCTATTTGGGACTCACAGGCAGTGCGTACATTTTACGTCCCTCTCCGGGAATCGAACCGTGGGCAGTCGAGTCCGGAATTCAAACCATTACCCCTGTGCGACACGGTTGGTTTAGGCAATTAACAGTAGTGAATTTGGAATTCACAAGCACCAGGCACTAGTATCGGACTAGGGACACAAACGGGTCCTAAACAAAACGAAACAGTTGTACAACACAGATCTTTTTGCTGCTTACAAATACTAAGCATTTCTGAAAATTTGCGTGTATTTTAGAGCTAACAAAAAAAACCACAACATTTCACAGGGAGATTACACAAGGCCCGTGGTCTGTTTCAACGCCTTACCTTGCTATCTTTTGTTAGTGAAAGCAATAAAACAATAAAGTGGTACCGATTAAGTCAAGTCAATTCAAGTCAAGAGTGCACTTTATCTATTTAACGTAGACAGAATTTTCAATGAAAAGAATATTATCATTTTTGCTCTGACATGCATACTAATAAAATTGAGTTTAAAGATAGGACAAATAGTTACTTGGATGATAATGAAGAAGACAATGAGAACGCGTGGCAAATGCAGAACAATTCAGTATAAAAATTTACATTAGACTGTGTATAAGTTCGTTTGATATTCGCTCCCTAGAAACAAACAAACGTGAGAGGTAAAGTACAACGGAGTTCTGAAAAGCAGTGGTACGAGTATATAAAGGTTTAGATTTATTGCAAGTGACAGAAGTTGAAATGAAGCGAGATAGTGCTGAGCGTCAAGAATGTGATGCATCGGACAAGATAGAGTCAAACAGACGGTTACACTCCTTAAGGTGTTGGTTGACACTGGAGTCAACCAGCTCCTCGTAAGATAAAGCTCCATATTTAAGGATGCTTTCCAGGGAGTATCTAATCAATATGAAATCCTTAGACAGTAGACCGGGGAAGATAACGGAAGAGCAGTAGGTCCACTGGCATAAAACGTATGAGAAAATAAATTTGTAAATGATGTACAATGGCACCCTCAGATGCCGAAGGTGTGAAATAATTAAAATTAACTTGAAGAAATGTTTGTTCTACGTAATAGGACCATTTGAGGTCAGCAGACAGAAAACATTCAAGATATTCGAAGTGTTGTGTCTTTTCAGCTTTTAAGTTATTGATTAAGATGTTGGAAACGGATGATCCAAAAAGCGCTGATGGCTTACGGTTAATGGAAAACAAAACTTCAGTGCATTTGTTCGGGTTTAAAAAAGGTTAACACCATGGGATCCCTCACAAAATGGAACTTTATGTAGCGAGGTGATTTGGCTAGGAAAACGTTTATTGATCCAATTCCAAAAACAACCAGTGTACGCTTTCAATTACATTCGTCCAATTCCTAACCGCGCGGCAGGATAATTCATGCCTCTTTCTGTTGGTCAATCCCTGTTGGTTTTCGTTCGCATTTCACACATACGTTGCGTGCCGTTCCGACTGGTTTCGCCCGATCGTGGCGCGAGATCCGTTGATCGGCAGCTCCGACGTTGTGGCATTCGGTGGATATCTTTCTGGCTAGCTGCGGATTGCCTGTCGGATTGTACTTGTCGATTCGTTCTTTTCTGGTGGTAGTCAACATTGTCTCGCCAAGTACTTCCAGTCGCTACGTCTGCGCGTCTGGTTGAATAGACCCCATTTTTGATTCGTTCGCTAGCCGGGGCTCTCTCTCTCTGGGACATGTGTTACGCATGTCACCAGGTAGGTTACCACGGCGAGCGATG
>UZAN01048228.1:0-14033 GCA_900618425.1 Echinostoma caproni | reverse complement strand
TCAGGTCGGTCTCCGTGCGTGTACATTTTGTTGCGTTTAAACGACTTACTTCGTTCAATTTTTGTGGGAATCCCTGGTCACTGTTACCTCATCATTTGCTTCTCAGGTATTACCATGAACGCTTTGAACAGTTTAGTGGACAGAAAATCAGTTAAAAAGGAGGACCGTCGCGCGCGGACGCACACAGGGTGTACGGTATGTGTTTGCCGGTCGTACATGCTAGCAGTTCCCACACACAAAAACCATGAGAATAGATATATTTTCAAAGTTCCGATGAATGAGCCATCAGTAACATCAACACTGAGTAAAACATGCTCCCCGGGATAGCTCGGCTACAACCGTGGATATTCATTTCGCATGGTATCGTTTCTTTTGGACAAATCTTCTGAAATTGTTCGCTTTAAAGCGCATAATGTTCTCGCGTGTGTTTGACAGGGTAGCTGTTATTCTGGCCAAAGACAATGACTGATTGGGTATCACGCCGAGAAATTGTCGTTTGGCTTTGATGTGTGTGCGCATTGCGCTCCAATGATGAACCACAAAACCACGCTTTAAAACCCGAGTATAATAATCATTGATCGGATGTTTTAATTTTAAAGTTGAAATAAACTTTTAAATACTGAATACGTTACATTTACTGTATATTTGGGATGGTAAAGCATAACCATGATTGAGTCACTCAGAAGACCAATTTCCACTAGTGTAAGTTCAAGCTACAAATCTATTTACAACCCTGATCGAGCACAGGAAACCAGCACGGGGATTGAATTCTACCTAAAAAGGAATTGAAAATGTACTTGAATCGTGACATCATTAAGAGAGACAAAACATAAAAATACAGGTTTCCTGGTGAAAACTGTTTGTTCGATCGTATTTAATGCCTGTTGTAAATTTGAACCTGGGTAATTGTATACATCAAATTCGCTCCAGAAATTCCAAAGCAGTTGATTAAAAACATTTTAGCATGTTTTTCTGAGATTGAAGACCCTGCGATTCATATCTGAGTTCATTTGGTTGATTACATAAGGTTACGGGACGTAACGCCATAAACTTAATCCGAAGCTTCTTCGAAATGAAGTTAGAAACTACTGCAACCTAGTGCTGGGGTTATATCATCACAGATCAGATCAAGATTTTAATTTTCACCTAAGCACAAGTTATTCTTCCTGGAAGTGATCCTCCGAATCCATCAAATAGGGAAAGCCCTGAACCATAACGGACAAGAAACCTGGACCGCGATTTCTTCCGTTTTGTGACTCATCAGTCACGTGCTCTACTTGTTTTTACCTTCCGAGAATTGAGGAACACTAAACAGACTATGAAGAGTGTGTGTTTGTGTGTGCATCTGCGAGAATCATGAAACTTTGAGGAATAGTTTGTTTTCCTTGTTAGAATGCACGTTTGAAAATTTAAAAGCATCGGATTTGGGACCGCGCGTAGTTTTGCTTTATCAACAACAACAATATATTTCCTTCACATGAAATTTTAAATTATTGGTGCCGAACTCATACTGAAGCAACTGTTGAAAAGTACTGTTGTTTTTGTTCCCGTTTGCCTATCCGATTAAAACAATCTGATCCCTGAGGAAAAAACCTGCTAGTCACTCATATTTTATCAAAATCTATTTCTCATGCAGCCGATAAACGTGTGTATAGTATTAGAATTACGGGTGAGGCCAGAACAAAACATTTTTCATTAATTATTTTATCTTATCAGTTCGTTATTCATTCGATTGGGTACAAAAATTGTGGTCCGGTATTGGTGCCGTTCTTGACTTTAAGTTTGTAGTTTTCCTTTTTTCATTTTTGGCCACGTTTCACTAGTTTTCATGAATCAAACTTGTTGTTTTCGCCTTGATTCTCCAGTTTTAACATCAGCTGCATCAGTTAATTGGAGGAGTTGCTGTGTGTGTGTTTGTCGATAGTGCTTCTCTGATACCTAAAATGTAAACAAAACCAATTTGACAAACATTTGAAGAGAACCTAATCTGCCGAGATTCGAATTCATTCTCTAGAAAATCGAAAGAAATCCTCCCTGCCCGGTGAGAGATCAACAGTCAAGTTCGGGATAATTCAAACCGAATGCTAGTGTTTAGATGAGCGAGCTGAGGGCTCCATACAAGCTTGCAAAGGTGGGTTATGTAATCTCGTGTATAAGGAAGAAAAAGAGAAACAGACTGATTAGCATCCAAATGCTCAAATAAGCGGTATGCATGCCGTCTACCAGTAATACTTCGGGTTCAATTCACAGTTAGGTCGCTGGATTCGCAATGCTGATGAGACCCAACCGGCATTTCAGTTATAAATATACCGGTTGGTGCGAGGGAGAAAATAACAATAAAAAAGAGATTTAATTCCCAAAACTGTTAACAAAGTCTATGAAAACCTCTTCTTTGTTAACTAGAAAACATGCTAATGAGAATACTGTAGATTTACGATATATGTTTATTCTAGAGAGAACACAACGGTATTGGAATCTAGTTGACGGATGGGAACGACAGTAAGTTAAATCTATGTGTAGTGGATGTGTGGAGTTGATAAGAATCATATGTGCAAACTTTTCACATGCATTCAAATGGCGTTCGCACAGGTTAGTTACGAACTCTTCCAGTAGGATTGAAGAGACGAGGCTAACAGTGGTCAGTCCACGTCAAAACAGTTTGAAATCTTTATTTAAGAGATGGTAAAATATAATAGGTGAATAATCAAGTACAACAGGGAAAGCACACTGGTACACGGATTTAGAAATGATTGCTTGTTGAATACGAAACTGGTGAAGGTTGCGGATGTAAAAAGAAAGTCGTCCAAGTTTACTGAATCTGAGAGGTACAATGAAGATTAGCATCTATAAAAAACACCAGGTATTTAACACAGCCTACCTGGGATACTAGTTCAGAGCCAATCGATACCGGTTCAGACGGCAACGAAGAACGTGATAATATAAAGAGATTCGAAATATTTGGAGGGATTAAGAGAGATCGGAGTTGCCGAAAAATTGTTGAATGTTTTCCAAGTTATCAGAAAATTTTGAAATACCTGAAGAATCGGAGATCGTCAGACAAAACCACATCGTCAGAGTATTCGAGGAGAAAAGTAAGAGCGCTAGCAGATATACACAGAAAATAATTATGGGGGAAGTACTGCACCTTGAAGTACCCCATAATCGCGGTTTTACGATGAAAGATCCATTCGCTACTGTGATTGGATATATCGAATGAACACGGAGGACCTACCCACCCACGGATTTATAAATTACAACACAGCGGAGTAAAAGATTTCATGATGAGTCCACAAAATGTAAAAATATAATTTAACAAACCTCCGCTCACTCCATGCACCAGTTGTTCGTTACCGCGGTCGTTCCGGTGAAGAATCGCTCCTAGTCGTTAACGAACACATGTTGACCTTTTCTAATTTCTGATGTGTTCCATTCAAAGATCGAGGTGACATAGAAGTAAGGAGTTAATAACCGAAACTAGTTCCGATCACTGTGTTTATGTCACCTTGAAGCATAATTAAACAATGAATCAGTTATTACTGATTCTTCCTTCGGCCGAGACATTCTTTACATGTCAACTGATTGTATGACATGAAGGCGCAAACGAATGGCATTTCTTCCGATCAAGTTTAAACGCAAAGTGCGTCGAACCGATTTGCCAGCGTACTTTGTACAACAGCATCAGCATCTGTGTGTTTGCACATCAAATGCGACACGACAGTTGTCTGTCCGGTGGTAGCATCACCTAATTATAATCCCCGGGGAACGTGTGTTCGAATCCCACCACCACTGCCCGACTTTCCTCATTATTTGTTATACGGCGGCCATTTGATTCACCGTTTCCTCGTTCCTGAAAATTGTATCCTTGTATAGCCAACAAAAGGAAGTAAAAGCGAAGAATGAAAATAAATCTGCATGGAAGAACATCCTCCGCGCAGGCTGAGTCAAAATGGTTCGGAACCCATTACAAGGCAGCCCTCTGATTGGTCGCTTCCTCAGACCTGATTATTGTGTCTTCGTACATTCAATTAAAAAAGTAAAAAAATTCTCAGTCAATGTGGCTCGGGGTCTATCACAAATGCGATTCTCGTCCACTTGATAGACACTGACAATGGTGTCAACCCAAGTGAAGAATTCCGTGTTATTTATCGAGTTCCCCCGAACCGCTCTAAATCTGCTGGAATGCGTAGGCTAGGCCATATGGATTATACATTGGACCCCCGGACTATGTGCCCACTTATCCAAGCTCTGATTTGACGATCCCACTCACCCATCCCCTGCCAACACACATTTTCATACAATAACACCGATTCCTCAGAACTGGGTCGGTCACACGACCAGGGTGATATAACTGAAAGCCCCGGAAACACAGATCTGAGAATGTGGTAGGTGACAAAGGGCTCAACTCCTCACATTTTAATGTTATTGCATTGTATTGTATTGTACTGTAATAACTTCTCCCACATCCTAGATTTTTAACGTTTTAAGGCATGTTCATGAGTTATTGAAAACAATCGTTTGCCTGAAATTATGTTCTAAGCCAAATGCACTGCTTGCCTCACCCTTGAGAAATAGTATGTTAATCTTTATTATTCTGCTTTTATCGATTGGTAAATCAACGCATCGGTAAGATAATTTTATCAGAGGCTATTCGGAAAGAGTTCTATGCATAAAGTTCTTAAACAGGAATAAAGAATTCACGGATGAGCTTTTTCATTCTCATCACATCAAGATTAGGAAAGCTTTAAAAAAGATCAATATTTAAAATATTTTCCAATCGATTCAAAATAAAGTAAAAAATAATCTAGGCACACGGACCCCTGACCAATTTGGAATCCGCCTTGACTTCATTTAATATACCCTTTATTGTCAGAGGTTTGGACCACCATCCGATACCTGGATTCGGTGTATCGATATTGAAACGGTCATCTAGGGTCGCAGTGAATTTCGCTACTTTATTGCTCACTAAATGCGAGGAACTTATCAGACGTGCACCATTTTTTTACCTTTTCTTTTAGAGTGCAGTTATCAACAATAAACGAAATCGAAAATCATGCTAAATAGAGTGCATACATTCCTCCGCTTGATTGCTAAACGCTATCATATACTTGAAATATTGCTCCCTAAGGTTATCGACGTAGAATTAGAGAAAAACCGTTATGTGCTGCCACTGACCGGCAACAAATCACTTTTGTGAAGCAAACAAGTAGACGGTCACATCAAAATTATGAAGAAAATGGAAAATAACAAAGTTTCCAACCTTGGAATCAGAAGAATAGATTTCTAACTTGAAAATTAAATAGTTTAACTACTGTTTGTTAGAAATCTCTGAGAAAATCCCGGTAGCGTACATTCTTTACCTAATCTGCAACCCAGAGTATCTCAAAATAATTTGAGGTAGTGATTATGTGATGACTTCGTCGTATAAATGGAACATAAGCTGAAGAGCTAGGAAGCACTAGACATCTGTTTCGATCTGGGTGGGTCTTATCAGAAGTGAGCGAATCCATCCATCCAACTGGGGATAGCGAACCGAGGACTTCACCACCAGTAGAACGCAAGCGTACTACCCACTCGGACACCGGGCAGCTGATCAGACCAGTTCTCATTTCGAATAAACACTATTTAGCACAACCCATCTATGTGAGCTTGTTGTGAGTATCGGTCCTCGCTTATCTCAGCATTAGTCTCCAGGATTATGACTAGGTTGGAAACTTTCACAACCCGAGTATTTGCTGTATGAGGGTAATGGATGATTTGATTTGTTCGCAGGTTGAATTCGTCAGGTAAATGAGACGTGAGCTGAAAAACTAGGAAGCTTTGGACAGCCTGTTTAACCTAGTAATGATTGTCAGCCACATTACTCTCTATAAAACAAACAGTTTTCCAATAAAAATCCGCATTTTGAAGTTTATTCTACATAAACCGGAATACGAAATGAACTAATAATCCGGGAAGCGCTGTGCAATAAACTCGACCTTGTTGTCTTGCATCAACAGTTCCATTAATATGATTAACTGGAGAAACAAGTAGAACACAAGAGTATTATCACTTTGACCAAGAAGGAGCTGATCAGGCTGGTTCTCAAAACAACTTGTTAGTATTGATCATAGCAACTAATTTTACTCAGTTTTTTGATCACTTTCATCGATTGGAAACATTGTGTTCTTATTTAAGCGCCAAATAAATCGCTTCCGGCAAACTTTGAAAGCCATGATAATTTCTGCAAAATCAATTCAAAAACTGCATGCTACTGAGACCCGGTGGTTTCATCCATAGAACGCGGACAAAAACGGAAAGACGTGAACATTGAAGTTGATGTAAATAGCCTTAATGCTGCATTTCTTTACCCGTCTAATGATAACCAGATACCCACTTCCTCATGTGAGGTTTCTAATTCCAATCTGATCCCCTTCTCCAATGATGAATATTTTAAGCTTCTACGTTCCTTCAAATCATCGCCATCTGCGGGCTCCGACGACCTTTCTCCAGCGTTTCTCGAGTTTGGAGCAGCCCCTTCAACTAGCATATTGACGTCCTTCATCAACAAGTCTCTTTCTTAGCAGATGATCCCAGATTCCTGGCAACCAGTGACCATGATACCTGTTCCAAATACCTCATCTTCAACCGTTCTTGCAAAACTTTTTCGTCCCATTCCACTGACGTCTGTAGTTCTCAAGTTGACCAAGAAAGCCATTCTGAGTTGCTTATAGTCACTTGACACCACTTCCCATGATCCTCTTCTGTTCGCGTATAAACCCAACAGATCCACTTTGCATGCTAAGTCGACTCTGATTCATGTTATAAGCAAGTCATTGAACAGCTCGGCCAAATATGTTCGATGCGTTTTCCTTGATAGCTCGTCTGCTTTTGATTCTATCTTGGTCATCCCTCTTTTTTAAGTCTGAATCTTATGGTATCCCGAGAAAGCCGCTTTTGTAGCTTTCTGATTATTTCATCGAAAGAACCCAGTGCACAAATCTGGGCAGGAACATCTCAAGTCCTCTAGTCAATAACTCTGGTGTGCTTCAAGGTGTCATCTTCTCTCCGTATCTTTTCTCTGTTCTCATTAGTGATCTTTCGGTTCCACACCCTGCTCATATCCAAAAGTAAGCTGACGATGTGGTTTTATGTCAGACTGTTTCTTCTTCTTGGGAATTTTCCTCCTTCACTAAACATTTGTCCCAAAACCAACAGTTTTCAAACAATTTTTGCCTTAATCTTAACATATCTAAGTGCTGTGAGTGCATTTTTATTTCCTCCTGCTATAAGTTACCATCCGGACTCTGTAACCCTTAATTGCAACCTTTTGTCTAGAGTAACCTCAATTAAATATCTGGGTGTTACTATCTATAATAATCTTTGGTGGTTGATACATTCATAACTGTATGGAAAAACGTTGGTGCCTCTCCTTTAAGCTTCGAAAGCTCAGACATTCTCTTACTCCCCAACAAGTTTTGTTCTCCTTTGTTGAGCAGTGCGTTCTCCCTATATTACTTTATTACTTCCCTGTAGCGTTTCTCGGTCTATTGAAACAGGACTTTAAAACTATCCGTCGGGAATTAATGATAAATTGTGTATCTTTAATTTCTGCTGATTCATTTTTCACAGAACTTATTATTGGTCATATAAAATCGTGTATGACCCTTGTCAATAAGATTCTAAACTACCCCTCCCATCCTTTGCATCTTGACTCATCTTCTTGTCGATCCAACTAGAGCAATCCTTCCACTTATCGGTATCTCTCCTCCCGAATAAACGTTTATAAGAACTCCGATGTATATATATATACATATATATATAGATATATATATATATCATATCTGGCTCCAATCTTGACCAAGGAGTTATAAATGAATTGCGTCAATCTTTACTTGAATGAATCAAACTTTGGAGACACTGTATTACACAACACTCCATTGGATTTGTCTATATTTCTATATTTTCTCCAGTGTACAATTTTTAACTGAAATATAAGCATAATAATCTTTCAATAGTTACATAAATACAAATACAATACAACAGTGCTTCTCTGGCAAGTCTCTTTTGAAGGGGAATGTTATTTAGCAAGCATTGTATATCTTTTAGCTGAGATTTCAAGCTCTGTATAAACCAAAGCGTTCTTTATTTTTTTATAACCTGTAATGTTTTTCTATTACAAAATCAGTTTGCACTACAAAAAAACATGAACCTACATTCTCAACACCTTGAATAATGACCTTGAACAAAGCAACCATAGCGTGGAAATAATTACAAATAGAGCGGAAAAAATAAACGAACACTGGCGAACGTAAATTGTTCCTGCCCATCAAACATATTGTCATGCAATATAATATCTCACAACTCCTAACCCCTTTCGCCTGTGACATTTGACCAAAAGGACGAATACCTCGTATTTCATCATTTATGCTTCTCGTTGCCCGCCCCCCGCGTCCCCACCGCGTGGACCAAGGTGGGCGGTCCGGAATCCACGGACCAATTGGCAAATGCCCTTCCACATTCTACAAACGTAGCTTTCTTGTATCCGGTTTGTGGCCACATCTCTGCGGGGTAGCGACCTGAAAGTGAATCCAAGGTACACCGCTACAGTCCGAACGCGCTGACCACCGATTCGATTTTATCCGTCCGTCTTGAAAAACAAACACTACTACTACTAATTTGACACTAATCTTCTGTGACTAGGCTACCCAAGTGGTCAGTTATTGATTAAAAGTTTTAGAAAGATTATTCAAACTTAGTGCAAACAGAAAAAATGAATCTTCCGTAAATCGATCATAGATTAGCAATCAAGATCACAGAGGAATACTTCCCTGCTTGTCCCGGTAGTCTTCAAATTGCTTGGTAAATTTGATTCTTCTCATGAATCCGATATACGCTTCGTGTTATTTATCACTATCACTACCTTTTTGATGATGTTTTTGTCTGTTTTAAAATAACCTAAAATGTTTTCAACAGCCATTTAAATAAACATTACAACTGCACTGTTGGTGGTGTATGCATAAAAGAAACTAGATAAGGAGGGTTCAAATTTTGCAAATCATTTAAACCATCGCTAATTCCTTTTAGTTCTCTCTTGAATTTTGTAAAACCTTATCTAATCCAACGGAATATTTCAAAAAACGATTCACTGAGTCTATGGTGAAAGTGTTCATCTGGAAGGTCAGCACAACTGAACCACTTCAATTTTGCCCTTTGAAATAATGAAGTACACAAGTGGATCAAACGGTTCATTATTTCCGTCACCTAATCCACTCACAGCGAACGAAAATCGATTGTGTCCTTGTTCGCTGCCCAACACGCGCCAAACAAATAAAGTTTGATTATGCTCTATATTGCATAGAATGATTCTGTCACTTATTCCAAAATCCATTTAAAAATACAAAAAAATTCATTAGTGAGCTTTCCTTTTATCGGTTTACTACCAGGGATCGCTCATGGGATTCTACGCAATTAATCTTACGAGGTGAAATTTTTCAACTCATCCCATTAATTTATTGAATAAGGACATTTTGGCTCTTAATATCTTAAGCGTCCCGTTTGCCAGGGGCAAACCTAAACCGCTTTTCTTTCTAATTTAATCCCGGAATATTTTTGAATCAGAAGAATTTTATATTCGAAAAATAAATCAATGGTTATCGCATTCCAAAATACTGCTGTTGTTGTTTTATTCCTACCTTAGAGTACTTGATTGTACTGATGAACTTTAGTTTGCGCAGACTATTCCTAAAGGAAGTAGACTTGAAAGGGGAATTCGTCGTGTAAAGGGCAAATGAAGCGTGAACTGAAAAGCTAGGAAGCACTCTGGATAACTGTTTTGACCTTGTTGGGTCGATGGAATCGCACTACACGGATGAGACCTAATCAGGTCGAAACATTTGTCCAGTGCTTCCTAGCTTTTCAGTTCACGCTTCGTTTGTCATATCCACGACGAATTCACCTTTATTACTCATATAAAAGGGGACAGATTTGTTCCTATCGTGCACCGGAGCTTAAATTGCGAAATATATTTTTAACCGATTTGTAATTGTCATTATTGGAATCTATCAACATGATCAAGAATAGAACAGAAATTTAAGGTTCAAAAGCTGAATATCCTTTATGATGTCTGCCGAGTTCTTAGTTATTGTAACGCATGTGTGTCCGGTTTACGAATGCCCAATTTCGTTTTTTGCTGAAGATTGATTATTGCAGTTTGTATGCACCTGTCTAACATTGTACCATTTATGTATGAGGCTTCAATTTACTGGAACTAACCACACAATATAAAAAGGGTCTCCTGTTGTCGACAGTGAACGGAGATAGTCAAATGCTCATTATTAGATGACCCCAACGAGTAAATGGTTTTGACGTTACTAGTTGTGTTCTTATTTAAGTATGTAGATGAGCACACAGCGAATTAAGCAGTAAGTTTATTGTAACGGTAATTATATAGCCAGTTCAAAAACCGAGGAACAAGCAGGAACGAACAACGTGTAGGAACGAAGGCGGACACCGGCTCACCCGTCACACTCTATTCAAATGCCATCAAGCCGGCATTCAGACAGTCAGTCAATCGATCGATCAATCAATCTAACCACAGACATGTTTCTTCTTTTCTTTTTAATTTTACTTCCTTTTATTGAATACACAACGATACGATTTTCAGGAAGGGGGAAGTGGCCAATTAAAGGGCTGCCATGGGGAAAGTCAGGTGGCAGTGGTGGAGTTTGAACACACGTCCCCCGAGGTGGTAATTTGGTGACGTTACCACCAGGTCACTTCCGCAAGTGTATCAGTTAGGTGTACTCCACAACATTACCAAATGCAAAAGTTTTATCACTACGTCACAATGGTCGTTTATCCTAAACTCTCGGAAACGAAACAGTGCCTCATGCTCCATCCGAGAAGGATCTGGAAGTGGTCATTCGTACAGAATTGAGTTGCTCCAAAAACCGTTCCAGGGCGTCGTCCATGGCGGTAAAATAGGTTGGACTGCTTAAACGTGTTTTTGAATCGTTTGAGCCGGCTTTGTTTCCACGTCTGTTAACCACATATATCCGTCCATACACCGCGTACTCAACCCAGGGTTGCGGTGAGAATGGCTACCAAGATGGTCAAAGGTCTGCATTCCAAGACCTATGACGAAAGATAACAGCCATTGGGGCTACACTCGTCTGAACATATCGTCGAATCAGAGATGATATCTTACTGTATCGCCTTTTCCAACAGCCCAACCATCCATTTAGATATCTTTTAGTTCCATCAACCAATGTTCATCTCAGAGGGCATTAATTGAAGTTGGCACTCCAAAAGACCACAGACGCCATTCGTTTGTAGTCAGAGTGTGCGGCACATGAAACTCCATACCACTTCACGTGGTCTATGCGCCAACATTAGTATCTTTCACACGTCAACTTGATGATGCTGTGACAAACATTATGCTTCTAAACCCAACTGCATAATATATTCTCTTGTGCTCGTCACAAACATTACATTATTCTTTTACTTAAATGGACTAACTGCGACCTTATTAATTGTGTTCCCAACCAAAAGTGTAAACACCCCATGGGATTTGATAAGCGAAGTCTCTGTAAGTATTTCCCATGGTACAAATTTGAAAATTTGAATTTGAGTTTTCGCATCCGACCTCACAGATTTGAAGTTCTAGGGAAAAACCGATGCGCGTCAAATTGGCTGATTCATCGGAGGGAATACCTATTTTTATGTACATAAGTAAACTAACAGAAAAGTATACATAATTTGTGGACAGCTGCTTAAAAATGAATCCAATTTACGGAAAGAAATGCACTGTACAAGAGGAACGTTGGTTCTTGCCTGTCTAATTGTTCAAAAGCATCAGTAACTATTGATTATTCTGGCTACTACGGCTTGCACTTCTTTGGAGAATGGTGACACCCATTCGCACACCCCAGTTAGCTACATCCAAATCCGATATGACGATCAAAGAACAACACTAGGCAGCTTTTTCAATCTGTTTAAAACACCTCAATAATGAGTGTATTTTATGTGTCCACAACGGGTTAGGAAGATAAACTCTTACCGCGACGTCCCACGCCATGTTGCGTCATTGCGATTTGGTTTAGTTCATGGTTCGTTTCATCCCGTAGATTAGGGCGGGCCCAAGGCAAGACGCCAACCATATGTTTCTGTCCGCATAGTGGTGGGTTCATGATTCTGATTGCGACCGCTTCTACCCCAGCCGAACAAAGTGGCCCCAATGTAATTCGTCGTGTTTTGGGGAACTTTGTAGATGACTTTCAATACAGAGTTGTCTGTCCGATGAGTGGCTCTGATCGCAACCCGTTTATATTCTCTGATCCTTTGTAAAAAGCGTCTCGTAGTTCATCCTTCATAAGTATTAATGGATCAGGAGAGGATGGGTAGCATAGCTTTGAGTTTCGTTCATTGCTTTGGCCGGTTTGTAAAAGTAGTACGGGAATGGCGGCTTAGTAAGCTCGTCTAATAGCGTTGTCTTAAGGCCCTCTCCCAGCTAGATCACTACTCAAGCCTCCTTCGACGGGGAGCTGCGAGAAGAAATCTTTCTTTTTATCCGTGATTGTTTTCTGTAGGTTTGGCCTTCTTTTCCTCCGGATATCTTCGATTCAGGATTGGAGATTTGATGCTTCTCACTTCTCCTTCCACTAACTCCATGGAGCATATCTTGTCAGTAACAACGGTCAGGCACTTTGCAAAGTTCCGCTTATATTTAATTGAATTGAGAATTTTAAAACTGATGCATTGATTGCTTTCAGGTTTTTTCGTGTAAAATTGAAAAACATAACTTTCCAACTAGTCGCTTCTTCTTCGGGAAAATGTAACATATTCTGATCCTCTGTTTGTCTTCAGTTTTTAGTTGTACTTTCGGACCTAGAACCAAAGACGTTCATTTTTCCTACCATTTTTCGTCCGTTATTTATTTTAGAGCTATTCTTTATATTTTTCATGGGGATTTTGCAATTAAATACCTATTTGTTCAGTACTTCTGCTTAACATCAATACCGGGCCTGTTCAAAGAGAACGCACCAAATATGCCGTATTTGTGTAGTGTTTGACATATGTCATCAAATTTCTCGATACACAAAGTCCCTTGGCTTGATTCGGTGCGCGAACCACTGAATAGTAACAGTGGTTAATCAAAATTAAGCGAATATTGTTTGAATCTGTTTTAGTTTGAATCAACTTACATTGGTTTTGATCAGAATCGGAGTTGAGAAAAATGGAGGTAAAAATTGGGTGGTGATTGTTGGTTGAGGTTCTTGATAAACACACATGCATTCTGATCAGATTATCGCACGAACAATCGGCTCTATCCGATAGAATTGCGCCAACTATTTTATAATCAACAATCCTCGTTCACTGTCCGATAGCAGTTTCCACTACTTTAGAGAAACAAGTAGTATGTACTCCCGCATTCCCAGATGTGGTTGTGCTGAGATGGGTGAATACGACTTGTACTATCATCACAGAACTAGATCGTGCCACGTCATACACGGGCGGACCGCTCAACTGTTCGATCCTGATTGTCATTTAAGTATGCGTGGTACACTTTAGTTCACTGATTCCATTCTCTTTGAAGCCGACAGATGCGTATCGTTGTTGATCGGTATCAAAGTTAAAACGGCTAGCTGTTCAAGCCACCTGGACAGTATTCCAAATCGTTTAAATCGTCATCGTTCTTAGTAATTACTATTCATTTGAATTTCATCCTCACGCGTACAGCGCAGTTCATCCAGTCAACCATACACTAGCGAACCACCAGTCTCGAGTTTCGCTTTTATTAGGGCTCATCAGTGGTGCATATCTATCGTCCCACCGTCCAGGTCTCAAACTCCGGACACATCACAAGGAATCCATATGTGTTACCACTGTGCCAACCAGCCTATTCCATGACTGAATCGAAGTGCCACTTCATGTTCGGGTATCGTGTTCAGTGATAGTCAGTCAGCTCATTGTTGGCCCGAGAGCAACGAAGGGAGACAGTTGATCGTGCATTAACTACAACTCGATTTTAGCGTTTCTGAGTGTATAGCTGACTA
>UZAN01048227.1:0-10383 GCA_900618425.1 Echinostoma caproni | reverse complement strand
TACCGATTACTTCCCTTTGTGTTGCAGCTGTTAGATTTACACCATTCGGCCTGAACACGCGTTTCCTTTAAACCGACTTACAGTGTCACTAAAGATAGTTGTCATTTCCTCGCTCGGCTTATGGGATATAACAATAATTTAGGTCCGTAAGCGTTCATATATATTTATGTATAATCTTAACTTTCTATTGAGCCATCCCGAATATATCACACGGGAAGCCAAAAGTGTTCACGTTCAGTGGGCAGCGGCTGTGTGCGTTCATTCCGGGTCGTCATTGATCTTCGTCCGATCATTTCCGTTCGGGAACGCTTTTCTGTGAATAATGGTAGGCATCTCAATCTTCGTATGTTTAACACTTGGTCCAGTGCTCGATAAGCCATCAACCCCGGCCTTTTAGAATGAACCTCTTACTACGGTAGTATACGCCAGATGATCCCTCCAGACCCGTAAAAGGTGCCACTTTCAGCTCTGTTCTTGCTTGTAAATGGTTAGTAAAACAGATCTTTGTGACCGACCAAATTTCTCAGGTTGATTCGGCTGATCAGCGCCAAATCGTCCTACCTTAACCCGGTTCAGATTCAGCTGCGAAGAGAGATGTATTTACCTACGCATCAGAATCGCTCCACTTATTCATCATGGTTTCCTCGCTGAGGATGATTTTAAGTGTACGACTAATTCAGCGTTTAAACAACATTTTACTACTTGCGGGTGTGGAATTTGTACCCAGTACCGCGACGTCTCAAGCGTGCCATACAACCCATCTAGATTTTCGTTTCCAATAGAGAACGTTTAAAAAATAATCAATTGTCACTTTTTTGCTCTCCAATAATATAGTGATTAATTAGTGCAGCATTTGGACTTTTTTCGAAATCTTCAAATTCCGCATTTTTCACACGGACCGAAAGTTGGTCTATCTTGGACAATGATGCGGAAAATTGTTTTGCTATTTGCCTACGCTTATATTCACGCAACAATCTCGCTTTCCACTGACCTCGTTCCTGAAGCATGCGAACACTGCAGACCGTGCTGTTTGGCTTGTTGTGGCGCAATCAATCACAGTTGCTCACGTGATCTAGTGATCGATCGATCCACAAAAACTCTGAAAATGTCTTGTCTTGTCTTAGAGTCGAATCGTGAGAATCGCCTAGTTAGTCCGTTTGCGAGTAGTAAGTAGTTTTCCCGTGATCTGCCATTCAGTTCATTTTTCGCTTTGTTACATTCACGTGATCAGTGGCTTATCGACTTGAAACTGACAGTAATAAAGGAATTTTATTGAAAGAACTCAATTTAAACTGAGCTATGATCTGAAATGCTTGTGAGATTTTTTAAAATTTAAGTTTAGTTCGACGAACAATTACAAAGGCACAACATGTGGTTTCCCCGGTTCATCCTGTGCCATGTAAACGTGCAATCAACTTCGTGTTGGGTCAGATGTTAACCCATTGTTCAGACTGTTTTGGGGCTCTACGATCGTTTTATTCCACAGGCTTCTGTCATTGCAAAGCCTCAAGAACGCTTAACTCACGCATGTTTGCGGTAATAGTGTCTGGACCGGTCAATGAAGTATAAAACCACAGAAGTGATTCATAAATGGACCCGGTCTAAAAAAGGCTGTGTCAACATTACGTATATATATCACGTCTGACGCCAGTCTGTGTGCCAAACAAATCACGGTACAATAATGCTTTTGAACCATAGAGAAACGTTCCAGGATTTGCATGTGGACGGAATACTTCCAGATTGCCCAAAGCAAAGCAGGTGAATTTTCTTGAGGAATCGACAACCGGAGCCTTCGGCTAACCAAAGCCTGATCCGAAAGGCAGCGGAAAGGTGTGTGAGAACCGCGGTCTATTGGGAGCCGGTGTCCAGTTCATCGGATCATACGCCATTCGGACGGAGTCAGAAGTCCAAGGTGCTTAATAAACCTTGATGCCCAATCGAGCCGGTGACCATTGCCACACCGAGGACGGTGTGGGTGTGGTTCGTACGTCTCTTCCTGGTTGGTTTCTAATCGGGGTTTTCCGCCAATTCTCCTAAGTGAACTACCAGTGGTCCACCAACCCGGTTATAGCCGCGGATGTTGGCTTTTCATCATCTCACTTTGGTGAGAAAACCTCCACCATGGGATGGCAGTGAGTAGGGCTTCGTCATCAGAGGCTGTCTGAGACGCTTGGTCGTATGGGAACATTTCGCGAGGTGCAACCCAAGTCGTTCAACCCCGACCATGAGCCGCGAATATGGGACTTGAACTGAACCCCCAATCTCTCTGCTCGTATCATCTTAACCACTTTAACCTCTCGCTGCAGTGGTCACTACCTGCTATTCACGCAAATCCTATGTCACTGTGCGGTCCTAGGAAACGTTTTCACTCGACGTCGTGCCTTATTTTGCACTTTTGTTACATCATCACTCACTTTGTTGTTCTAAAACGTTCGGTAATTGATTCAAATCCCCAAATAGAAACTGGTAATCGCTTCATTCATAACTCTCTCGCCTGCTTGTGCACAACACATTCTTCAGTTGTGTTTGAATCCAGTTTGCTCCGATATCCCAGGCTTGGCCTTTTGTCATACAATGTGTCGACGTTATCTGATACGGTTTACGTGTGTGTCAGAGTTTGACAAGGTATGTGCGGTCCATTCCATCGCGTTGCCTGCTTTTTCCGCAAGACCACCACCACCACCAATCGGCCAGATACGCAGCGTATTTCACCGCACCCTATCATCGTAGTCTCTACTCAATTGACTTAAGTTGTATCGCACCACAATGACAAAAATTACGAACTCTAGAATCCATGTGATGCACCTATACAAGCGAGTTATTCGAGTACTGTCTGGCAGATTAAGCGCCAATCTATCACATCCACTCCACCCCGTCAACAACTGAGTGTGAATGAGATCGTGTAGTTCGGGCGAATTCCGATGTGTGATAAGATAGTCGGTCGCCGTTCAGCGATTAGGTATGTGTAAAAGTGTAAGAATGGCATTTGTCAGATGTGGACAAGTGTAATACGAATGTTCGTATTATCATACTTTTCTGTGTTTCAACATGTATGAGGCAACTCGTTACTCTTGTTGCCGACAAAATCTCGATCGAGTCTGGTGTGAGATTTCGGTCCAATTGGATGTCGTCAGTATCACCAGTACAACTGATTTCTTGATAGTCTGGGTCTGTTTATTTATGCACTTTCACGCACGTCTGAGTTCAGTCTGTGTCAAACGAATCACGGTACAGTATTCTTTATGAACAGAAAATTTGTCCAGGATTTGCTCGGGACGGTATGTGAAAACCGCAATCCAGTGGGGCCGATGCCCAGGTCATAGGATCATATGCCCTTTAGCCGGAGTCTGCCGTCCAGACGTAAACTGTGATTACGGCTTCCTCAACAGAAGCTATTTGATACGCTTGGTCATCTGGGAGCTTTTCGTGAGGTGCAAGGGAACGGTGGCCAGCCAGGACACAAGCAGGTGACTCTCGGTTTCATGTTCCCCTTGGATTATGGGGTTTCTCCTTTGTACTTTTTACTCGTTTACGTATCCTAGGCAATGCCCCATATTGACGTAATTTCTTTCATTTCGACCGTACCCATTATTATAATGCTGTCAGAGTGTTCCCGCATCCGTATAACGTTTATCAAATCGAATCTAAATGGTCGTTTCTCAATGCTGCATGATTCCCGTTTCAAATTCTATCCTCTCTCTAAACCCATACAAATAGTACCGGGAGCATCATGCACCGCACAAAACTTCCCGCTGTTCGTACCGTCGACCGCAAACACGTGCTATCACATTGGTTTGTTCTCTGGCGACTGGAATGCGGCCGAAGACTATTGTCGTCGCCTGCAGCCGGAAGCGCATCTGGCATCCATACATTCGGAGACTCAAATGCTCGAAATGGTAATTCGTTTGTCTTGCACAGACTGATGCCTCGCTTGAAATGACTGACTCTGTGGCTTAGTTCGGTTCAATTTAATCAAATAAATGTTCGCATCTTGCAATCTCCAACGTCTCTCTCTCGATACTGGTCAATCGAATGGAGAGGAACAGTGTTTCAAAATTATTCACTTAACGAGTTTAGCTTCGAAATAAAGTTTTGAGATTGTACTCAGGTCCCTAAGAACAGAGAGCTTATGTGAAATTTCTGGATTGTTTTATTCCTCGTGCGTAATAATTAGACCGGCAGTTGGTGATTTGAGAACACTTTGTTTGATGATTAGGTAACAGCTAATCGGTCGTTCCAGGTTTACTCAGTCTTCTTTCGGTACAGGTCATTCTGGCCTTGTTTGGTTCCCGTTCGCATATTTCATTAGGGCAGTATGGATGTGCTCCATATTGATGGGTTTTAGTGTGCTTCCGTTATGATGATGTGATCGATCAGATTTGAGGTCCCAATCTGTCACAGCTAGTAGAATACTAAATGACACACTGTCCGCACAAAGTACGCATCTATCACAGACGGCAGAGTTGTACACTTCCGGTCGTCTGTCCTTGCATTCCTCTAGCTTGTCAAGACAAACCAAGTTTGGTTCTTTGAAGTGAATCTTTTCTCCTGATTTGCAATATGCTTATATATATCTTTCAAGAGAGAATGGAGGCGTACAGTGAGTTGTAAAATGTAACGCTTCGATCCAAACTAGGACTCGTTGTCAAACGTAAATGAAATGAATGAGATAATGGGATTACCGTCTTTCCGTCTCCCTGTGTGCTGTTTGTACGTCTATCAGTCCATCAATCGTCACGGGTTTTGCGAGTGTGACGTAATGTTTATCTATCTCGACATGTCGGTTGAACGAATTGACCGAGTGCAGAGCTTCGAGGATTAATCTTTCCCCGTTCTTCTTAGCTCGCTCCACAACCTTTGCGTTATCGATTGCGATCTCGTGACCTGTCCGTGCGCAGTGGTTCCAGATTTGTGACCTCAGGTCAGCGCATCGGAGGGTAAGCTTCTGTTCTTGTAGGCGAGTGTGTAGTTGTTTGTCTGTCTCATCTATGTAGTTTTGGTTGCAGCCCAGGCGCAGTATTGCGTAGACTACTCCTGGTCGTTTGTACTGTTCCATTCGATCCTTGCCGTTGAAAAGAGACGATCGCATGGTTGCTGCCGGTTTATGACCGATCTTGATTCCCAACGGTCGGACTATTTGTTCGGTGGCTTCTGACGTGCCGCGTATGTAGGGTAGCGCTATCCAACTTCCTTCTTTTCTATGTCGTTTGATTCCTACCTCTGAAGCACGCTATGATAAAACTCCTGGAATATGCGTTTGATAGGAACAGTTGAAAGAGTCGACTTCTTCCTCTTGTCGTTTACCCCGGTGTGCTACAGTGTGTGTTTCATCGGCGGAATAGAGTTGGCACACAACTTTTTCGGTGGCACAAAGGGTGATTTCTGTTGTAGTTGAGGATGCGGTTCGTCGTGGTCCGTTTTCGGTAGATCGTGGTTTGGATTCTTCCATCGGGTTGCCTCGTGAGAAGGATGTATTTTTCTTCCTCTCGTGTGTAGTTGATACCGGGCACCTGCTCGCTGATCATTTGGTGGAACTGATCTACTGTAGAGGCTCTGAGTATGACGAACGTATCGCCCACCTAACGTATCCACAGAAGAGGTTGTAGAATTTCAAAGGCTTTGGCTTCGAACTGTTTCATAATCGCATCTGTAAGCAGTCCTGAGAGTGGCGAACCCATTAAAGTTCCTTGTGTCTGCTGGTATGCCTTCCCGTCGAATTGGAAATAGGCTTCCATACAGAGTTTCGACGAGTTTCACCATTTCGTCCACCGAAAGTTTCGTTCGTAATTGCAAATTTTGGTCGTTTTGCAACAAGTTCGGATACTTTCGATGGTCGTTTGCTTCGGTATGTTGGTGAAAAGTGAGGTTACATCGAAAGAGACCATCACTTCGTCTGGCTCAATCGTTAGTCCCTTGATGCACCCCGGGAATGCCGTGGGACTTTTCGCATCATTTTTGTTTACAGCTAGAGATGGGTGTAGTTGCTGGAATATATATATATATATATATAGGTCACAATAACCTTGTTTGCAACTCTGAGTGACGTTTCGATAGACAGCTCTTTCAGAGCCAGTCTATTGAAGAATCAATGCTATGAGTCAACGTGTGCTTCCAAGGAAATCTTGTTCAATCATTCACATACTACTTATTATGATATATATGTATAGACATATGTATAGACATGGTGCCAATCCCAACAATTATAACTACAGAAAGTGGGGGGGGGCTATGCTATAGAACCGAAATCATGGGCAGTGCGTTTGACCCGACAGCAACGGAGGAAGGTGACGCAGGTGGCTCTTTTAGAACATTTTCATCAATTCATCCTCAGTTTGGGTGTCACCAAACAAATGCCGAATTGGCGATAGAGGTATCACCCGAATTACTATTCCCGTTCACCTAGCAGACTCAGGTCGCCACACACGCGTAATTCAACCTTCCACCGAGCACCACCACAAGCATCCTAATCATTGCCTCTCTGCACCCTGTCCACTTAAGAACCGATCGGCATTCGTTTTCTCACACCTAAACTTATGTACCCAAAAGGGATTGGCCCATGCTGTCCAGTTATCACGGGCAGAGATGGATCACAGTTATGATACGTTATAAGCAGTGTTGCGGTGACCTAGTGATGTGTGAAAAACGTCGCACCATTGATTCTATTCGCTATCTCCCAACCAATCGCTCGGACGTTTGAACAACTGAATTTCTATCTCCATGTATGATCTGCACCGGAGTAGCAGATGAAGCAAATGAAAACAATTGTTCGCCTCTGTGAAAATGTGTTCTCATGCTTTGATGATCCTATTCTCAAATTCAAAAACATCCAAATTGGACTGTCTGATTACTCTCGCATCAAAAGCGTTAAACTATATCGGACCCTTGATGTAAATAGTGGGTAAAGTTGAAGGTCACAGTTCAGACAGTCGTCGGGGTTAAAACTAAAAATGCCGAACCGTTTATACCCATTGGAACGGCTAAACGGTCATCTTGATCATAATTTTTTTGACTAATCACTTACATTACTCGATAACGATGTGTTGTGTCAGCTGATGATCCAAATCAGTTTCTCGTCAATACCCTCTCTTTCGCTATGGAATAATGGAGCAAAGAACCTCGAAAACACAACAACTTTCAGGGCTTCATCTATCGGCTAGTTGCTCCATCAGGAAACAACGTTGATAGTCCGTATTCTGAGATTGTTAAGATGTTCGGAATGATGAATGCTGATCTCATCATTGGTGATGATAAGCTGCATAGTTGGATGAGACAGAATCGTCTAGTGAGAGATCCCCTCCGTTCCCGTGCGCCATATGTCCAAAGTGGTACGCATCGTAGTCGACGAGTTAGAAAGCAAAAATCGCCCGCTGAAACTCTGCTGAGTATAAACTGAGTCACATGTCAAGCGTGATCGCAACTCAGAAACCCCTTCATCCTTCCCCCGTCTGCCCTTGAGCATCATCGTGCTTTGACCTTTCGGTGGTCGTGAAAAACAAATCAGTTATGGTTATCACCTGCGTTGACGGAGCTGTCCAATTTTGGTAACGCAGAAAAAGGTCTGCAACAACAAACCTAGTGTGGTCCTCAGATCCACAGTCGCAATCGTTCTCACAAGAACAAGACACAGGAAGAGGGCTACGGAATTAGTGGTTCTTGTATAGAATGAACTGAAGCATAATTCAAATAAAGATTATCACGTGAACTTTCAGGTGGATACGCTTCAATCTCATAGAGGGAATTCATCGCGTATAGAGCAAATGAAGCGTGAACAGAAAAGCCAGGAAGCACAGTTGTACAGCAGTTTCAACCTCGTTCGGTCTTATCAGCGGTGAGTAGATCTATTGACCCAACTGGGGATCGAACCCGGGACCTCACAGGCGGAACCCAAGCACGGTAACCACTCATCCACTGGGCATCTGGTCGGACCGTTTTTATTTCCATTTTATACGAAATAGCACAACCCATCTTCACGAGCTTGTAACGGGCATCGCACCTCGCCCATCTCACCAACAGACTACCGGGATTATGACTCTGTGAAAAGAAAGTAGCATGTTCAAAAAGAAATATGCGCTATTCTTTTGTTTATTCGTTATCTTTTAAAGAATTTCTCTCCTAGGGTCGCTCGAATGCGGTGCTCAACACCCTTTCTTACTTTATTGTGGTGTTGCCTCCAACCTCACTTCTCGTCAACTGTGGACCTCAGGCGAATGGTTTTTGCTGTTTTATTCGATAGGGTTCATTGGGGAAATGCTG
Source organism: Echinostoma caproni (assembly GCA_900618425.1). NCBI lineage: Eukaryota > Metazoa > Platyhelminthes > Trematoda > Plagiorchiida > Echinostomatidae > Echinostoma > Echinostoma caproni. Next base: position 2,130 of record UZAN01048227.1, on the reverse strand, counting down.
AACACTATAAATAGTGCAAACTATTGCTGTCGGGGCTTATTGGCTATTAATCCCAAAGCGTTTAGCCATTCTTTGGATTATGAATATTCCAACTTTTCTAGCAGTGAATCATCAATCTGGCCGTCATGCGTGCGTATGATATGATCGCTGCTTGAGGCGCCTGAACTGAGTTCGGTTGAACACGTCCCTCAGTCCGCCGGAACACGCACAAGTTTATCTAATTACAACTTCCAAACGCAGTACCAGATGCAATTAAACGATCTGATTTTCATGATCAGGTGACCACACGCGGATATCAGTGTTCTGTGACTTGCGCGGAAGGTATAACCGAGGTATAGTTCAATGCATCTCGAGAAGTCGCTCTATTGTCTCACCATTTTAAAACACTTGAAAACAGGTCACAACGATCACGAAATCAATCGTGGAACCGCCTGTCTCACTCTTCCCACCCTAACTGGATATCTTGCTCTCTCTCTCTGTCTTTTGTTTTTGTTGCTGGTAATTCACTTCGTTGTTCCACACAACGATCCTCAAACGGTGATGTATCGACTACTCCAGGTGCACTTTTCATTGTTCAGATCATTCCCGGTGATCACATATTCAGACTATAGTTGCTCAATAAGCGCCTGAGTGTACATTCTGAACCGGCAGTGGCCAACTCCCGTTGTAAACATTGGACTGAAACGCCTATGGTGGTGCACATTTAGGTATCCATTGTTGTAACATTCCACTTGACACAGAAGGCAGATCAGTGTCGGAGATACTGGAACATGTTCCGGTGTCTTTGTATCGTTTGTATCGTTATATCAACCTGAAAACAGTAGATTTTGGCTTGTCTAATATTTTCACCCACCGATAATCTGGTCAGTGACCTACTGTTCTTTCGCATTCACTGCGATCCACTAACGATAAGAACGCGGCATCTCGTGTCTCATCGGTATGTGAGTAGAGATCAACTGGTATGTGTGGGTGGGGCACAGGAGTGTGAACAAAGGTCAGCTGAGTTCCTTTTACGAAATCCGGTTGTCGGATTGCATCATGAGCACAACCCTAGGCTGTCAGGTGTTCTTTTAAGTGAAGTGTTCCGTTGGCTCAGTTTTCTCACTTTTTACCATGAGTGTCGCAAGTGCCTCACCAGACAAATGATAATGGCATCGTCCGAACCTAACGGGTCTTGACATTTTTTGAAAGAATCCTGTAAGCTACCGAATCATCTTTTATCGATTGTCCCGTATGCACCAAGAGAGCGGCAATTGAACTTCTGGTGAAACCCCCACCGCTCACTGCTCAAGCAATGTTGTCCAGTCAGTCCACTGTTAACTGACCAATCGTGTTGTCTTGTAGCTCGTTGCACAGTTCACGCCAGATCGGGTCACAGGACTTGTAGTACTTCGATTATTGTATTACATTTCACACTTGTCTGAGAATAGACTGTGTGCCAAGAAAATCATGGTACAATAATCTTTATTTAAAAAAATGTTCCATGATTGGCTTGTGGGCTGAATACTGCCAGGTGGTCCAGGTCAAGGCAGGTGAATTTTCTTGAGGAATCCACAACCGGAGCCTTCGGCTAACCAAAGCCTGACCCGAAAGGCAGCGGGAAGGTGTGTGAGAACCGCGTTCTATTGGGAGCCGGTGTCCAGTTCATCGGATCATACGCCATTCGGACGGAGTCAGAAGTCCAAGGTGCTTAATAAACCTTGATGCCCAATCGAGCCGGTGACCATTGCCACACCGAGGACGGTGTGGGTGTGGTTCGTACGTCTCTTCCTGGTTGGTTTCTAATCGGGGTTTTCCGCCAATTCTCCTAAGTGAACTACCAGTGGTCCACCAACCCGGTTATAGCCGCGGATGTTGGCTTTTCATCATCTCACTTTGGTGAGAAAACCTCCACCATGGGATGGCAGTGAGTAGGGCTTCGTCATCAGAGGCTGTCTGAGACGCTTGGTCGTATGGGAGCATTTCGTGCGGTGCAAGGGAATGGTGACCAGCCGCAATCCTAGACACCCACACCTGACCATACCGAGGCTTTCGGAGACTGATACTACGAACATAAATCGCAATGAGTAGTCGCAAGAAAAAGAGCATCATGGTCTGAAATGAGTGTCAAAGAGGACAGTGTTGCCTGCA